>PVJI01017941.1:0-34420 GCA_004026765.1 Micronycteris hirsuta
AGCATTAAAATGAAAAGAGAACCAACTGTATAGGAAAACATATTTGCCAATGATACCTCAGACAAGGGTTTAATCTTCAAAATATATAAAGAACTCACATGACTCCACTCTAGGAAGACAAGCAACCCAATTAAAAAATGGGCAAAGAACTTGAACAGACACTTCTCCAAGGAGGACATACAGAGGGTCCAGAGACATATGAAAGGATGCTCAGTATCGCTAGCCATCAGAGAGATGCAAATTAAAACCACAATGAGATACCACTTCACACCAGTCAGAATGGCCATCATAAACAAAGCAACAAACAACAAATGTTGGAGGGGATGTGAAGAAAAGGGAACTCTAGTGCACTGTTGGTGGGATGCAGACTGGTGAAACCACTGTGGAAAACAGCATGGAATTTCCTCAGAAAACTAAAAATGGATCTGCCTTTTGATCCCACAATTCCACTGCTAGGATTATATCCTAAGGACCCTGAAACACCAATCCAAAAGAACCTATGCACCCCAATGTTCACAGCAGCACAATTTACAATAGCCAAGTGTTGGAAGCCACCCAAGTGCCCATCAGTAAATGAACGGATCAAAAAACTATGATACATTTACACAATGGAATTCTACACAGCAGAAAGAAAAGAGCTCCTACTCTTTGTGACAGCATGGATAGAACTGGAGAGCATTGTGCTAAGTGAAATAAGCCAGGCAATGAAAGACAAATACCATATGATCGCACCATTAACAGGAACTTAATCAACAAAACAAACATGCAAACAAAGTATAGCCAAAGACATTGAAATTGAGAACAGGCTGACAGTGATCAGAAGGGGGAGGGGAGAGGATAATGGGGGAAAAGGGTGAAGGGTTTACAAGAACAATTATAAAGGACATATGGACAACAACAAGGAAGGGTGAAACTTATTGACAAGTTATGCAACAAAGGTATATTTTGTTCATATTTTTGTTAGAAACCAAATAAATGCTGAGAGTGGTAATTGACTTGTTTACATTCAAATGTTAAGTAGGTGTAATTTCAATCCCCATATCCTAATTCAGCATCTAGATTTTTATAACACAGCAACAAAGATTGGAAGGTATAAAGGAAATTTACTTCATAGATTCATTACCCTTAACAAGTGACTTTCAGTGAACTGTGAATGCTTCACAAGCATGTTATTTAAACCTACTGTACCTCTACAGATTGCCTGGGGAGATTTTTGGTGTGGTGAAGTCCTGTAAGATATGGTGCCTCTAGGAGGTACTGGCGAGGGTCTTATAATAATACCTCCTAGGGTTTTTCAAGGAACTCGTAGGGCTGAGTTTCCTTTCAACACCACCTTACTCGAGGGCTGTGAACACTCCTAAGTATGTAATTTGTGATTTACAAAATGCTTTAAATAAGAACTATGACCTCTATTGCTGTGTCATCGCTGTAGTTATTCAATGATTTTCTTAGATGTTACTAACAATTAATATTTAAATTTTCATGTCAAAAGCCCTCAGGCCTCTAGCATTCATCTAAAATATATTTTTAAATAAACACTATCAACAAAAGACATTAAAAGTGATGACTTCCAAGTTCTATAATTCTAGTTTTATAAATTCACTATCTTCTGGATATTTTAATTATATTTTTATTTCCTATTCTTTGAAGTAACTACTTTCTTTGGTTGTCCTTCCTTTCTTCCTCCCTTCCCTCCTTCCGTCCATGTTTCCTTCTTTTCTGTATTTCATATTTACTTTTTCTTTTGTATTCATAATGTCAAATTTTCTTGCATGCCTACAGATTCATGGTTTTCTGTTCATATTTAAGAAGAAGGCAGTGAAAAGTTGACGGGGCTTTGGTTTACATGAATGCAGATTGTCAATTTGTAGGACTAACTAAGGGAGAAGCAGATAAACTATCTTGTTAGGGAAATTTTAAATAATTGTATCTAGATGTCTTTGAGCCAGGGCACCAGTGCCCACAGTAGTTGAGCTCTTTCACAGAATGGTGTGTCTTAGTTACTGCTATGTGTCCCTACCTTAGAAAAAAGGAGAAGATAAGCATGTAATCAAGTTACCACTTAGGAATACATCTTTTAACACCTGTTAACATGATTTTGGGAATTGCTAGACTCAACAGATACAATGACAAAACTCAGACTTTGGTCTAAATGGGCCCATACTGCTTTATTGTTGTTAAACCAAAACTTATTTTATTACTGGAAAACAGCCTGTTGTATGGTTTTTACTCATTCTCTTAGTGGAAGTACTGCTCTCCTTGTATCCCGTCTTCACACACCACAAGCTGCCCTTGGACACACATCTTTCTGCTTGAATTCAGTTTAGTATTTTTCCAGCACCTGCCCCTCATTTTCAGTTCTGCTGGAGCCGCCCTTTGCCTGGACTTCTAAAAGCTCTTTTAACAAATAAATTATATCTGTTATAAATGTGTCCACACTTGAAGAAAGATAGTATATGGACTCTAGAGCCAGGTAGAACTGGGTTCAAATCCTGACTTTGTTACTTATAATCTGAAAGAAATACAGAACTTATCCTCTTTAACCTGCTGTTTCCTCTTCTACAAAGTTGACACAATCATATTTCTTACCATAAAGGATTTTGAGAAGGGTTACATGAGATTAAAAAGGTAAAACACTTCAGCCAGTGCTAACACATAGTAACTGAAGTGTTACATGTGGTTATTTTTATTTTATTATCTGTCAATTGTTAAATATTATATTTGGTTGGCCAAAAAGTTTGTGTGTTTTTTTCTGTAAAAGACACATTTTTCACCTTCACCAATAACTATATTGATTTGGATATTTTGGGCATGTTGGCTATCTCCCGCAGGGTATAGCATTGATTCTTCTCAATTAACATCTCAATTTGATTGCTATCAACTTCAACTGGTCTACTCAATCATGGAGCATCGTGCAGCAAAAAAATCTCCAGCACAAAACTTCGCAAACCACTATTAATATGTTTGATCAGTCACAGCACCTTCTCTATACACTGCACAAATCTTTTAATTTGCTTACTTTCTTCCATCTTCAATATTAAAATGGCTACATAAAAATTCACCAATTTTGAGGGCTTTTTAAAAAATGCATATTGATATGATGGTTCTCACAATACAATCTAACAAAATCATTTTGAATGAAGTTAAAGACAACTAAGCGCTACTAGAGCCATCTTATAGAAAAAAAACAAATGAACTTTTTGGCCAACCCAATATTTAAGCCAACATTCTCAACACATAAAATGTTATAGTTATTTCTTTCAATTATTTTCTTGTTTGCATAGCAAAGCACTTCTAGACTCTTAATGACAAATAACCGCTTCCAGCTTTCTGTTGTATTTTTAACCACTTGCAATCCACATCTCACTGATAATCTAAAAATCACAGATTTCTATAATGTCTTTTTGCATGGAAACCTCATACTGAGAAACCTTGATTTTTCTCCCAATTACCTAGATAATACCGATGAGATGTCTTAGCTGATATTGAAGGTACTTTCCTGTCTCATCTCTATCTACTTTTGATTTTCCATCAATGCCTCATTATTTCTACTAAATTCAGCAAAATTCATCTGCTTATTATCTGCAAGTATACCATTATATGTTTCTGTCCTCATTATTTTTCTGATGAAGTAATCTAAATTATTCCTTGAATTCTCAATTCCAGTTTTCATCCCTACTTGAACTGTGAAATTTTATGTTTTTTTCACATTTATACCTGTTACATAGTACTTTTATTAACCTTTTTTACAAATATTAAAAATATCTAAACTTAAGGTTAAGTACCAGATATACTTCACCATTATCAGTATGCAGATAGTAAATAAGGAGAAGAGAACTATTCACTCCTTTATAGGGTGTTTATAAAAAATTCACTCCTTTGATATAGACATTCCAGTTGGCAAAATCTAGACTGAAGAACAGCCCAAAATGCAGAAAGTGTTATGCACACAGATGTTCATAATGTTTGTTTACAATTGCAAAAATCTCAAAATTTCCTAAATGTCCCAGTACAATGAGGTCATTTAAAACATTGTAGTGCATTCACTGGTGAAGAAATACATACTGTTAAAAATTAGGTTATAATTTGCCTGAAAAGCATATGGAAATACTTCTTTCATTCCTTACCATTTATCAAGTACTTACTCTATGCCAGTGTTGGGTTAAGAGGTTACACATACCTATTAATTTCATTCTATCTCTATCACCTAATGAAGTTGGTATTCCTGCAGTTTTTCTATTAATCTATTTACAGCAAAGTTCAGCTCCCGTGTCATTGTCAAGGTAGGTGACCTGCAGTTATATACTGTTGTCATGGATGCTAGCTTTCCCTAAGGGCACTCTCCCATTTGCAGAGCAGGTGATCTTCATAATGTTTAGAAACTAATACAGCATGGGCACTGACCAATCAGAACAATGCCACAGCCAATAGGAGTGGGAACCTGCATAAGTAAGCAATAAGACCATAGCTGCGCATAGTGGGTGAATACCTGCCCTGACAATTGGGGATTAAAAGGTTACTTGTGTTAATCTATCCTCTTTCAGTCACACTTTACCAGCTGAATCAGAACTATTAGAGTCTTAAGAATCAAATTGTACTTGCCTGGATGGCTGAGCAAAGTTTAGACACTCCTTTAACGCACTGAAAGCAGTTTCTCACAAAATTCCAATAACCAAGATAAGTAGGGCTTCCAACAAGTTACACTGGGAAATCTGTACAGAGTTCTTAATGAAGTGGCAAAGATAATTACAGACTTCTAATTAACTACATAATTGCTTTGAATTAGTAAATATCTCAGCTTGGATAGCTTTTACTCAGTTTTGTGGTTGACAAAATACATTCTCTTCAACTTTCTTCCTATTATTCTTTCAGTGTAATTAACCATTTCCTTGTACCAGTGACCTTTTCCAAGAGTCATTTAGTTATGGTTAATCCTTAGTTCTTGTTTTTAATCATAAAAAAAATAATGACTTTAGCAGCAATAAGCACCTTAGCTTAGAACGGGGTCCATGTAAATTATAGAACATCGAGTCATGTGACCTGGGGACTCATGTAGCCTATGTCTTACACAGATGAGAAACCATGCCAACATCTATTACCAGTAAAAGGAAAGCGCTAGTTAACACTTTATGATGTATTTTTTACTTTGTTATATGTTAATGCCTTTCTTCTCATCATCACCTCCTCATTATAGGAGAGTGAAGGAGTTCATAAAGGGATAATTGAGTTTCACCTTTAATTCAAGGTAATGAAGGGGAAAGCATTAGAATCTACTTCAAAACAATCATTTTTATTTACTGGACTTATTCACAGAAGCTTGATATAAAGACCCATCAATCTCTTTCTGTTAGTTGTAGAAACAAAGAATTAAAGAGTAGAAACAAAATTTTAATTCGATGTGTTGACAGAAACAATGAGATTTTGTCATAAGTAATATATGATGTGATCTGAATTATCACATAGTTGTTCTATCGTGATCTTATGGGTGGGATAAAATATTCCATTGTCTCCCATTTTCTCCCACTAGTTACTGTCAACAATCACTGCATCCATTTGCTTATCTACTCTTTTATTATTTTATTTAATAGTTTTATTTATCATCTGGATGATTGAATTCAGAATGAAAGGGAAAGGAGAATCCCTGACCCATTACAAATGCTCTTGATGAAAATCCATATGATGAACGATCCAAAACTGACCCCTTTCTGGGTCTCCGTCTGCAACCTAAATGGAAGAGTAAGAAGGCGAACAAAGTTGCAGAAGGGATGAAGATAAACTGTGTCTTAGGTGACTGATCAGTTGAAAAAAAAATTAGAAGAGTCAGTTAAATATATTTAAGACATTTGTTAACATATATGTGGCTGCTGTGTTCTACTGTACCACAGGGAAAATCAAAGAGGTTAGAGATAACAAGGAGACCACCAGCACCCTTCTTTACTCTCTCTGTGAATGTAGGCAAGTCCTTTGATTTCTTCAGGCCTCAGTTTATCAGTGATTAATTCTACCCCCTTAGAGTGTGGTTAATAAATAATGCATATCTATTTCTTAGTAGAATGCTTACCATTAGGTATTACAAAAATATAGCCAAGCAGTCCAATCTAAGTCCTGAATTGAACTAGCTGCTCCCTTATAAAAGTTAAATTATATGCAATTTTAGTTTTCAAAAAGTTCCCAATGAAACAGAGAAGAACAAAATATGAAGAGTTCTTGGGCAAACCCTTTCCATTATGACTCTGACAGTTCCCTCTAACTCCCAGGCTCCACTCAAATGCGGCCGTTGTTACCTCCACGTGGACTGAACCGTCTTGTTACACTGGCCTTGGCACATACAGCGAGCGGAGAACTGAAAACTCCTTAAATATAAAGCTCCATGAATTTCTCTAAGGAAGGTGCTTGGCATGCTTACAGCCACGCCACACAGCATTCTTTCCAAAGTACAATCTCCCACAATCTGCAATGGTCCCGTTACCCAAGCCATGATGCCTCCTCACCAAGCCAGTCTCAGCTTTAGCTGTGCAAACTTATACAGAGGTTGGGTGTGTCGAGGTGCCTTCAATGTCTCCATGCTGAAGTCCCTGGGGTATAATGAAAGCTTGAGTCTGTGCAAACCTGAGAGCCGTGGTCATGATGCAGATTCTAGGTTCTCCAGTCCTCCTGTAGTCCTCCCTCTCCTGAGGTTTACAGAGATGCCACCAGGAGTGGAGCTGTAGCCACATCCAAAATGCAGTGACCCTTCTCAGTGCTACACCTACGTGGGAGCAGAAGCCCAGGAAAGCCTGGTTGTGTCCAAATCTTCCCTGTGTGTTCCAGGTATGTTTAATCGGCTTCTCCCACCTCCATGTCTAATAGGCCTGGAGGGAAGTGTCCTGCTGTCTGATCCTGTTGGAGAAAAAAAAAAGACCATAGCGTATTAGAGTTTTGCTGTCCTTTTTATATTTTTAATGTACAAAATGGCATTTAATACTCAACAGTTTCTATATTTAAGGAATTTATCCATTATAGCCATAAAAGAGTTATGCAAAACCCTAAAGTAAAATATGTATTCAAAACATATTAGATGCCACAAATCAGATTTTTTTACAAAAGTTGCAGAAATTACCTTCTGAGTGAACATGTTCCAAAATAAATTTGTTATTGGAGCAAGATTCAGACCTGCCTAAAAACATACTTTTTGTCATAACTTAGGTACATTGTGTATGGGTATCTCATAACCAACAAACTTTTTCATTCATTATTTCAGAACTCCCACTTGAGAATAAATTTCAATATTCTAAGAAGTTTTTAAAACATTTTAATTTCATTGCAAAAATGTATTTCTTAGAGTTAAAATAGGTTTCAGTATAACTTGATGATGTATACATATATGTATGTTAGCAATACACACACATGCACACCTGTGACGTGATTGCCCTCAATTAGCTTCAGGAGACAAGTCAGAGCAATTGTATTTTTATGTATACTTTAATACAATATGTAAATAGTCACTTAGATATTGACACATAGATATGTATGTTTCAGAAAATGAAAAATAGGAGAGAATAAAGAAAACACGTTCTTTCTTTGCTATGTTGTCTTCAAATGCACGTACGGCTGAAGGCATCTGACTGAGCAAATTCTATACCCACCAAAGGCACAGTGGACACCTCCCCTGTCCATTTCAGAAGAGGATCATCACAGTAAGTCATGTTTGTGCCTCTAATTTCACATGTGACATCTTGTCTCATCCACTGGAAGTTAGCTCAGCGAGGATACACATTGTCCAGTCCTTGCCCCCAAGCATCCAGCGAAGTTTTTAATTAGATGTTTAATAAATCTCCCTTTAAAGATTGAATGGAAAAATTCTCTTTCTCAGACCTTGTTCCTTTGGACAATCGGAGATCCTCATAGACTCATGTGCTCTGCTAAGTGTTCTGTGGACACTTTATTTCAGCTTTACAACAGTAACTGTGAGGAAGGTATTATGCCCATTTTAAGAATGAAGAAACTGAGCTTAAAAACATTAAGTAATATACTCAAGTTTTCACTGAGGATGAATCTGGAATTTAAAAGTAAATCTGTTTGAATCCATGCTCTTATCTATTAAATGTGACTGGTAAAGCGAAGTTAGAGTCTCACAAGATGGTGTCCTCATGCATGCTTGCAAGGCTTCTTGCAGTTTGCGAAGATGCGGGGAGGAGAGAGAGGAGAGGAGTGGACAGGGGCTGGCTTTCCCTGTGCCACCATGGCCCCGCATGTTAACTCCCCAGTCCAGATCTCCCTTCTCTGGGATGCTGAAGAAACAGAATAATGTCCCCCCACCAGATATCGATGCCTTAATCCTTGGAACTTTTGAATATTTACATTATGTGGCAAAGGGGGAATTAAAGTAGCAGATGGGCCCTGGCTGGTGTGGCTCAGTGGATTGAGTGCCAGCCTGTAAACCAAAGGATCTCTGGTTCGATTCCCAGTCAGGGCACATGCCTGGGTTGCAGGTCAGGTCCCTGATGAGAGGCGCATGAGAGGCAACCACACATTGATGTTTCTCTCCCTCTTTTTCTCCCTCCCTTCCCCTCTCTCTAAAAATAAATACATAAAATCTTAAAAAAAAAATAAAGTAGCAGATGGGATTAAGGTTACTAATCAAACTGCCTTTAAAATACAGATATCAGATATTACCCTAGTTTATCATAGTGGGTGAAATGTTATCACAAAGTTCCTTTAAAGTCGAAGAGGGAGATAAACAAGGGAGAACCAGAGGAAAGGCAGAATGGGCAGGCCTGGGACCAGCGTTGCTGGTTGTAACAATGGACGAAGAGGCCCAAGACTGCCGCAGTCTCTAGAAGCCGGAATTGGCTAGAGAGCAGATTCTTCCCTGGAGCATCCAGAAGAAATGCAGACCTGTCGACATCTTGGTTTTAGCCTATTGAGAGCCGTTACAGATTTCCAACTTTCAGAAATAAGGTAATAAATGTGTTGTTTTAAGCCACTAAATTTGTGGTACTTTTAAGGCACTAAATTTGTGGTGATTTGTTACAGCACCAATAGGAGACTAATACTAATAGGTGCTGTAGAAGCTTCAGAAGCTTCAGTATATATTTTACACTGGGGTGATTTGGAGCTGTTCCTTTTCTCTCCACATTTACACAGAGCTCTTCAGTTTAGGATTACTAAGGTGCGGCCTTACTCTGCAGCTCATGCACAAGGGCCCTGGATCTAGTACCAGAGTCAGCTCTGCCAGGAACTTAACATAGAAGCTATCTTTGATGGGACAGAAGTTTCAGGTATGAATGATTAAAAGCAAACCCATTAGTAATTTTCATCTGAATTTCTCCCTAAAATTTTTGTCAAATAAAACAATGCCAAAGGGGCACAGTGCCACTAGGGGGAGTTAGGAGAGCATGTTTGCACTTGTGATTTTAACTACTGCACATTTGCAGTCACAGTTTGAGTTCTGAAGATGGGTCTAATTCTTTAACTTCTCTGCTACACAAAAGATGACCAGGTCGAGTATACGTATGTGGGACAGGTGCACAGAAGGATTATATATGAATATACGTTGGCAGGAACAGGAAGTTGATATGTGTTTTGATAGGCATACTGTTTTAAAAGCAAAATTTTAATACCAATTAATTACCGATACCCCAAATTTTGATTCCAGAAATGTTACCTGCTGCCATTAATTATTTCCCCACTAGATGGCAGTATCATGTAAGCAAAAAGAAAATCAGACTCCTCAGCCTTAGGTTTGTCTTGCTGCTGGTAAAGGATGTTTTGTTGCTATTTAAAAAGAAGAAAATCAACTGCGTCAAAACAATCAACTTAGAGGGTTAGGGATATTCTAGACTGATTCTAGGTCAATAGAGTCCTAGAAAGAGCATGGACGTTGCAGGTCTCAGTGCCTGTAATTCCCAGCTGTGGGTTACTGCTGAATTGTTTATCGTCTTAGAGCCTCAATTTCTTTTTTTTTTAATTAATTTATTTTTCATTAAATAATTACTTATTGTTGTTCAGTTACAGTTGTCTATATCCTCTCCCCTCCCTTTCCCCCTCCAATTCCACCTCCCTTCCCTGCCTCCCTCCTCCCCTTTGGTTCTGTCCATGTGTCCTCTGTAGTGGTTCCTGAAAACCCTTCTCCCCATTGTCCCCTCCCCGCCCCCCTCCCGAGAGCCTCAATTTCCATGTCCATACAATAGTTGTATGTATTAATATCTTTTTACAGAGCTATTATAAAAATAAAATTAAATAATATAGATTAAAATCTTAGGACATATGGGCAATCAAGTTTTAGTAGTTTGTTCTGTCCTGTTCTTAGGCAAAAAATAAAGTTTATTTAAAATTTTAGACCTTAAACTCATACAATCTCTAGGTATGATTGTGATAAAATGAAGGGTCTTAAAAAGTAAGGAGAAATTATTCATTATTTGCCCTGATTTCGTTGGGCTAACATTTTCCAAAAAGCAATGCCATCACCTTCACTATGCACTCAAAAGCAGGTGCGCCCGTTCCCTTTCCCTTACAGCTGAAGTCAATCTTCTGTGCGTTCTGCAGTGCTAGACAGCCATTCATGGCCTTGACGTAGGCGGGAGACCACAGTGGAACTCCAATGCTCAGCATTTCTCGATTCCTCCACCTGCAGCAGGCTGGCCTGTAGTGTGTGGTTGTATCAGGATGTTGCCCAAGGGCAGAATTTGACGGTGTAGTGAGTTGAAGGATGACCCCCCCAAAGATAGGTCCACCTGCAACCAGTGAATATGACCTTATTTAGAAATAGGGTCTTTGCAGGTGTAATTAAGTATCCTGAGATGGATCATTCTGGATTATCCAAGTGGGCCCCAAATTCAATGACAAGTGTCCTTAGAAAGGCAGAGGGAGATTTGAGACAGGAGCAGAAGGCCATGTGAGACGGAGGAAGAGACTGAACTAACACAGCCACAAACCGAGGAACGCCTAGAGGCTCCCACAAGCTGGAAGAGGAGGGTGTGGATTTCTCAGAGTTGTCAGAGGGAGCATGGCTCTGTCAACAAGTTGGCAGCAGACTCTGGTCTTCACACTTGTAAGAGAAGATAAATTTCTGCTGTTATAAGCCACCAAGATTGTGGTAATTTTTTTACTACAACCCAGGGGAACTAGTACAGATTTATATCAAGAAAATTCCTGTCCTCAAATATATTTCTAGTGTTGCTAGAAATTTCATTATTAGCAAATGTATTCATGTGGTTTAAATTATAGCCTCTTAAAATTAAATACATAAGGTCCTTGAGAAAGGTAATATATTTCAGAGAATTAATTTTTCACATTATATCTTCTGAATGCATGGCTTGAATTTGTAGAAAAGCACTGGGTATGTACTTGGAAGGAAGTAATTTTTAAGATGTGAAGGGATTTGGCTTTAAAAGACCAGCTTGACTTGCAAAGTAAATTGTCCTGCATTTGGCCCAGTTATTCCTCATTGTTTCAATGATCCTCAATGAGAGAAGCCATGATTTGGAGAAATCTCAAGGAATATTGCCATCAAAGATGCCACTCTAGCCTAATTTTAATATGCTGTTTGCCATGAGATAAGGTGTCCGTGAGGTCAATGAAACCTCCCCCAAACTAGCACCTGCCCCTCTCACACCATGATGCAGGCACCTAGAATCTCAGAAGTCCTTGCCCAAATAGCCCAAGACATTTTCCAAGGCTATGCAGCCTTCTTTCCCAGGTCTAACCTCCCTAGTGCGGGTCACACTACCATGCGCACACACCCATGCTCAGGGCGGTTAATGTAAGAGGTATTTCTCTGCACAGATTGGAGCGAGAAGTGGAGAGAAAAGGCTCCCTGGGGCCCAGGACACATCTCTTGGCACCACCGCATTTGGGCAAGGGTTTTGAAAATTCTGTACTCAAATATGGCCTTCCTGGTCTTTATCAAGATATATTTGTCAAGTTAGAAGGATCAAACATATTTTATTAAACAGTTTGTTAGCTTGATCTATAAATTAAATATTTAGACAAATGAATGTGGACCCGTATTTATACCCTTTCCCTATGCCCTGCAGAAGCTGAGGGTGACCCTGAGTCTGAGACACACAGCATTTTAATAGCACCTTGAAGGTGAAGTAGGGAGCCAACAGCAGTCCATAAAAGGCAGAGCATAAAAACAGAATCACAGTGCTAGAAGTGCCATAGGAGGAAAAACTTGGAAGGGAATTGATAGTAAAACTTAAGAACTGCATCAAACGTGTAAATGGTTACATGGTAGAAAGCAGACATGGGCTTCACCATCTCTCAGCTATTTGACTTAAGAAAAGATACTTAAAATCTTTGAACAACAATTTCTTCCAATATAAATTTGGAATGAATGAACCCATGTCAAAGAGTTACAATGAGAATTCAGAAAGGAGTAAATGAAAGTCATTGCTCCAAGTGAGGATACATGCTATCTGTGATGACCATTGACGATTTCTCTCACGACGATGCAGGGGCTTAAACATAGGGGGAGACTTGGCAGGGGGTGTATCGCACCGGAACATACAGCTTACTCAAAACGTCAGGTGTCTCGGGAAAAGAGGCAAAAATGAGTTTTGCATGGACATATTCCTATGGATGGTGAAAGTGAGCTGCCTGAGAGAACACTGTGAAGGGGATTATTTATCCGTCAGCCCATTCTAAGCCCAGAGTCATAAATGTGAGTCTGAAATGGGATTTTCATTTGGCTTAGCTCAGATCAGATATCTCTTTGACATGATACAGATTGAGAGCTATTATTAATTTTTAATAATAGGGTTCTTTCTAATTTATGAGAAAGTAGGTGGATTATGAAAAATAAAGCTATATGTAGCCTATTAAAAAGTAATTTGAAAATAATTACATATAGTAAAATAAAAGTTATCAATAGCACTCTCTTAAACTTCATTCTCTCTCTACTGATATCTGGAGGGCCCCCGGTCAGCTGGGAATGCTGATGGGTGGCTTTTGTTTTGGTTCTCCTCAGAGTCCCTTACTGCCTTCTCTTCCCAGACTTAATTTCCTTCGTGGCCTGCATCTCCCTGGGTCCTTCCCAAGAGCCTGGGATGAAGGCATCCTTGTCTCACAATCTTTACTGTAATTGCAGAAATGTTTCCTTTTTACAGCCATAGCCACTAAAAAAGTTCAGGTTTTAAGTAACTAAGACTCTCCTAGGTCTTCCTAAGGGGACCCTTCCTCCGCTAGAGTCTGCAAAAAGCCAGCGTGCTTGCTGCGGTTATTCAATGTCCAGGAAGAATGGCCTCCACTTCTGCTCTCCTGGGTCGGCGTCCGCATTCTGTCCTGGCCTCGTGCACTTGCTCTGTCTGCCCACTTGACTCTACGTTGTTCTTAAAGCAGTGGCACGGAATTGGATTTTAAGATTCATGGAATGTTTTCTTTCCGTATTTAAAAAGGAAATTTTCAATTTGATCGTCATTAAGCAGCAACATAAATACCATTTTATTTCTTGTGTAACACCATTAAACATCCTCCTTGGCTGCAGCAGTTTAAATGTTAAGATTTTTACTATTTCTTACCCAGTAGTCATTTGGCTGCTGAAGCACCCAGGACAGAGCAAGGTGAGAAAAAGAGAAGAGAATAGCTGATATTATATCACTAGGCAAAAATGCTATAGTTTAGTGGTGACTGACAACCTCTATTTAAATTTTTAGGCACCATCCAGTAAGATTTTTCTTGGGAGCTTCTCAATAGCTTGATGAAAGTGGAAAGCTGAAAGATGTAGCTAATGTACTACAAGTCAGAATCAGGGGACTGTAATATCTTTGCACAGAAATGATGAGCAGAGACCAGCAATGTCAAGTGCAGGATGGATCTGTGCACGTTTCTGCCCTGAAGCTGGAGAACGTGCCCATCTGGTGCAGTACGAGGGATGTATCTTAACAGCGGCGTGTTTGCCTGAGGCTCAGTCTTCACTGCGGTGTAAGAGGCTGAGGGGCCTTCAATGTACTTCATCTGTGGCCCTTACCATCCTGTCTGGCTTCATACGTGATGACATTTTCTCCCAACCCATTCCCTTCACACAGGTAATAGGGGAGTTACATGTTAGCTCAATATAAGGAACAATTTCCTAACAATAGAGCTGTCCAAAAATAGAATGGGCTATCTCCAGAAGCAGCCAGTCCCCCCAGCAATAATAGGGGTTCCAGCTGAGGCTTAATAACCTTTTGTAGGGTAATTGGAAAGGGGATTGAAACAGTGTAACTAAGAAAATAGACTTTGGAATAGAAAAATGTTCAAAGGCTCTCTCTAAATAGATGCATTATTTGGGGCAGAATGGTGGTTTCTGGAGCTCGGTGGCCTGGTTTCCAATGCGGATCTGCCAGTGACTAGCGGTGTGACCTTGGCCTGTCCTGAAAGCCCTGCTGGCCTGAACCATCTCTTCTATAGAAGTGGCAGCAGCAGAACCTTTCTCACAGACATGACCTTCAGCATCGTGTGAAGATTAAGCCAATAAACATATGTAAAACTCTTAGAACAATATGTGGCATATAGTAAGCATTTATAAATGTTAATAATAATTATATTTAATTCCTTAAAGTTACATTTTCTCTTTGGAAGACTAAAGATAAAATTTACCTCTTAAATTTTCTTTGAAAAGGAAATGAAGTGTGGTCAACATAATGTTTGACACATTAAACGGTCGTGATTATTAGTGACACGATGTTTTGTAGTATAGAATGCCTAACACTGCTTATAAACCTCAGGTTCTTTGATTAAGTAACTCTCCAATGGCCAGAACTCTGAGGAATTTTCCTAGAATGTTCTGTGGAGGTAAATGCCTAACTTGTACATGGAAATAAAACTTTTCATCAGTCCATCCAATTTAATACATTGATGATAAAGGCGGGGAGGATGTGGGAGAAATAAATAAAGAAAACAAAAACTTGAAGATAGTAATTCTCATTCCCAATATTCCATAAAACAACCTAAGTACAATTAGATACCAAAATGGAAATGACAAAGAATACTGCCCTGGAATCATATCCTTCCTGATAAGCAATATATTTGTTAGTCCTCATTATCATTTTAATTGGGTTTTTAAAATGTGCATTTTCCAGGTTGAAAAATGGAAATTGATTTCAAAATCCCTGAACAATTTTTCAACTATATTCTAAAGTCTCTGGACTCCTCTCCAGTCCGATCACCCGGAGTGACCTGTCGATATCAAGACACATGAGGGTGTGTCTCTCCGTGAGAGTGATTTTTAGTGTATTTCTCAACGCTGTGGATGGAAAGACATCTCCAATGCCCATTTTTAACTTCTTTCATCCTGGTACTAAAATGTTAGAACCAAGACATCTATTCTCAAAGTTTCAATGCTTCTATGAATTGGAATAGGGCTCTCCCTTCAGCTGCTTTTGTTTTAATTTTCTAATTCATTCACACCTCTGTGTAACAGACACTAATTTGTCTGTATGCAGTGGGCCTTCACACAGACACGAAGGGAGAATAAGGTCTCACCCCAGATTTTTAGGTTAATATATTGTACTTGGGGTGGAGGAAGGAGAAGGAAGTTAGAAATAAGTCTACAAAATAGTTCATTATTAGCACAAATAGTTGGCAGTTTACAAGTGGATGCTATCAGTGCTCTGGGATCAGAGGTGACTCTGGACTGACATGCAGGAGTTACTCTTAAATAGTGTTGCCCGCCCTCGAGAGCGAGTGCTGGCTCCTGGCATCTACACTTTGTGACAGCAAGCAGAATCTCCTCATCGAGCCTCCACTTCCTCATCTACAGGACGAGTGTGACGATGCCTGCCCCCGCCCTTGCTGGCTGTGAGGACCAAGGCAGTGTATGGATGCTGTCTGCCCTATGAAAGTAATGAATAGCTGCGAGCTTGTTATCTTTGCCTTGGCATGTAATGGAGCTAGGGTTCGAAAGCATAAATAGAATTCAGTGGCCCAGACAAGGACTTGAATCTGAATATGTATGATGCCCTGAGAGGAAAAGGAACAAGCAAGAGACGTTCCACGGTGACAGCAGTCGGTGGATGGGAAAGTTTGGAAAAAGTATGGGCAGCCCAGAAGGGAGGGTCAAACTAGTTGTATTTTTTTTTTAATACAAGCAGGAGTGGATCTATTTTTTAAAAACTGAAACTTATATAATTGGGTATTTCCATTAGAGTTTTCATACAAGATTAGCTACAAAATGAGTATTTATTCCAAGTGAGGAAATAATTACAACACATTACAAATTTTTAAAGGCTGACAGATTCCAAAAACATCACAAAATTTAGGAAAATAGCACAATGTGATTGGGAATGAGGAGGGATATATGCCACTAAACTGAACAAAAATGTCTTCTTGGCTAAAATTACTGTTATGCAGATCCAAAGTCAAGGCAGCAAGATATGGTGGTACTAATTGATTTGGGTTAAATATCACACTTTTGCTGAGTTTGCAATAGCACATCAGCACACAAACGTGATGCTGGATTTGCTGTTGGTGAGTTGCCCTCGGTGTCAATCCTTGTTCTCTTTGTGGCAAATCCACCTCTGCATAAAGGCAATGGGAAAACCACTGAGGTTAAGTCACCGAAACTCTTGTTTTGGGAAGATGAACCTAGTGTTGTCATAGCTGGAAAAGCAGCGGAACGTGGTGAGCCCAACACTTGGAAGTCAAAAAAGTGAGAGACGTCAGAGAGGGTATCAACATTTATAATTGACTGACATGACAGAGAGGGGGATTCCAAAGTGACAGAAATGTTGACCTCATGAGACTAAGAAAATACAGGGTGGGGCAAAAGTGGGTTTATAGTTGTTCATATGGAAAGTGATACAATAATTAACAAAAATGTAAGAATGAATTCTGTGTTTTACTTACTCAAAACTGTAACACTACTTTTGCCCAACCCTGTATATACGAGAAGCTTTAACAAGGAAACAGCTGCTGTCTGTAAGTCTGTCTACTTCACGTTGGCCATGGGCGTCAGAAGGTAAATGCATCAAGTGGTCTGAAAGAAAGGAAAGTGTCCCTTGCAGCCCCATGTCAGACACAGAAATAGAATTAATAGTTACTCCAGGGCTTACAGGGGCTAGGAATCAGGAAAAGACCAGGTCCCTTCTATGGCAGCACTGTTGCCAGAGTCTAGGGGTTCCCGGCCTAACCGAGACCCTCATAGCATACAGAGGGTAAATTGTTCTTGGTTATTCTGGGAGCTCTCTGCTCCAATGGGAACTGCAGTAATGTGGGATGCACCACATTACTTAAACCTCTCCTTAAATCTAATCCTGAATCCCAATCCCAGCCACGATGGGGGATGGAAGCAGATAGACAGCAAGTGAGAGAGTGTTTGCTGAGGTGCCTGTGCTGAGCTGGCCTATGCAGGAGTCATATTCTATCTTCAGTCAGCAAGTGGACTCGACTCGATCCACCATCCTCCTGGACACTAACTAACCTGGGAAATGATTCCAACTACTTGGCAGCAAACTTACTTTCTTATTTGATCATCTCATTCACTAACAGGCAATCATTGTCATTCACTTCACAAACAACCCAATGGACTCCAAGCTTAGCTACTTTTGCAAGACTACGTGGCTATGAAGCAAGTACCAAACCTACAGTAACTGTAGGTAACATAGTATTTCAGCACAATAGTTTAACCGTGTTAGCTCATTTAATTATCACCACAACCCTATAAGGTACTGCTGTTATTACTATCTGCAGTTCGCAGGTGAGGCAACCGAAGCACAGTGAACCCAGGTAACTTGTCTGAGGTGAGGTTGGAATTTGAACAAAGGCAATTAAGTTCTAGAACCTAGGTTACTTACCATGTGCTCTTCCAACTCTCAAATTTCAAACTATGACTTGTGATTCCACCCTCAGTCATCCTCCTTGAGCTCACTGCACCATTCTGACCTTCACTTGCAGCCAGATCTCGCTCACAAACAGAGGACAGACCTTTTTAAATGCCAATAAAAGTAAGAAGAGGAAGAAGCATGCCAGGGAAAGGAGATCAGTCCATTACTGGAAATACAAAATGGAAATCTGTGATTGTCCCTGAGGAACAGGAGCCTTTAGGGACTTGTCCTAGGAATGTAGATTTGAGAGTCAGCAGCAGGAGATAACAGAGCTGTGAGATAGGATCTACTCATGTATAATTATGTGATTAAAATAATGATAGCTTTGAGTCATTTAGTACTTTATAATTTCCAAAACACTTTCACATGTACTATTACATCTAATCACCTGTAATATTTTTAAATTTAAGCACACTTAACCTGTTGCATGTTACAAAAATGTTTATGCCAGAGATAAAAGAGCAAGATGATGCAGGAAGGAGAGGAGCCTGGGATTTGTTAAATTCATGCTGTGGATTTAGAAATGTATGAGATATTTATGATGTCATCTTACTTAATCCAAAAACAAATTTTGACAGTAAATCACATCCTAACTCTACAGATAGGGAAATGTCACACAGCTAACCAGTGCTCAGGTCTATTCTCCCAGGTCTAACGATGGAGTTTGTTTGCTGAGGCAACACTGCAACATACCCTTTTGCAAAGTCTTCCCGCGTGTTCTAGGATCTTATCTGTCATCCAGCAGATAGCATTGCCCAAATATATATTTTTAGCTTTTGTGCACTATAGCATTCCATTAATAAGTTCTGTTCTGGACACATCACTCACATGTTCACATGAAATGAATGGGATGAAGATGACGTCTCCCATGACCACCAAACTCTCCCGTTATGAGCTATCTCACCTAGCCACAGCTGTCCTCCACCGTAATAGCCTTCACCTCCACGTATGCTGCTCCTTCTCATACCCTAAGACTTGCTGAGTGAATGGATTTCCTCTGCTTCTCTATCTTTCTTGTATTCTTTACTCTAGTCTAGCAGGATGTCATTGGCTTTGACCTGACACCTGCTGTTACCAAGCCTGATTGCTGGCCCCTTTGGCTGAGCGATTTCAGGGTCAGGAAGGCCATTTAAATGGGCATGACATTATAATAAATCTTAACAGAAAAAGCCCACCGTGCCACTTGAACAAATGTGTTTGCTGGATCGAGTCTTCCTGAAGCAGACTCCAGGCTACTTGTTCAAAGTTGCTTTTCAAGCATCTAGAATGAGGGGTTCCAGTGAGGAGCAGCACGGTCAAGTGGTTCAGACGACTGGTTTGTGGTGAATGTTGTGCTGAGATGCTCCCCCTATTCTTTGTTTACGTTGTAATTTTGAGCCATGTTTTCGAAGACATTTGAGACTCAGGTTCCCCATGTACAAAATTGAAGCTTACCATCTATCTCAGTGTTGTTTCATGAATTAATGAATGTGAAACATTTGTCACCTATACAGTACTCAAGAGGGCTCCTGCCACTATTGATAAATACTTTTTATCACTAAGAGTTATAAGAATAAGATTTCTGAAGATTTATGAGCCTTTTCAAAACGTTACTGTAGGTGCTTAGGGAGCGAAGTGTGGTGCAGATCATTGGCTCCCAAACTTTGCTGTCTATCAGAATCACCAGCTTCTCAAAAATCGGATGTCCACACTGTCCTAGTTTAATCAGAATATTGGCTGTGGGAACTAGGCATTTGTAGTTTTCAAAGATCCCCAAGTGATTGCAATCTGCAGCCAAGTTTGGGAACCACTGAGATAGAGTGGCTTTCAGTTGTTCTTACACCTATTTTAAAGACTAAAGTCTCTGCACACCCACCCCTGGTGACCCGCCCAGGACGGGCAGTGACTCCCACTTCACCACTGTGGTCTGCCTTCCTCTGCTGGGTACACACACTTCACCCGCAGAAGCTTGCTGAGCCTTCTTCAGTAAAATGATGAGAGCAGAAAAATGTGGGCTATTAAGCAGGGAGGTTGGAGAGGCCACAAATTCAGGAAAATAGGGGCTGAAGGATTTAGGCCTCCGGCACTCCAGGATGATAAGTGCAGTTATTCAAATCCTAGTCAGTCCCTCTCTGGAGCCAGAGCCATTTCAATTATGCAGGATCTCCTCAGGATAATTCACTTCCACTTCTGCTCCTGCTAATGTGCTAAAATGGAAAAGTGCTGAGCTTTTCAGTGGAAGCTTACAATGCCTCTTCTCAAAGGAATTAATGAACAGGAGAGATTAAAGGTGCCAAGAGGATATTCTTATGAAGACTGTCCAAGATAGAACTGGACGCCAGTTAAAGAGTAAGGGCAGATTTTAATCAGTAGTACCTATGCGAATAAAGAGTCCAGTGTGGACTGACTCAGCTTTAGTTTACGACTGGGTATTTAAAAAGGAGGACGAGGGGATGAGTGGGCGAGGGTGAGCAGGGGCTCAGAGTCAGGGAGCGAAAAATTGCAAGTAGTCAGAAAAAGATTGGTCCGTATGAAATTCGTCTGGGTTTGCTAACTGGATTTTCAAAGTTCAGCTCCTGCCCCACCACCCCACACACAGACATGGGGATACCAGGGTACTATCTTCAAGTGGTCACTAGAACAAACAACAAATTCTTTAGGCAGCCTTGAGTTTTCTCAGGCAGGCACTTTAAGGGAAGCGAGGGTCATCCTGGGGATGTGGCCTTATTAAGGTGTTAGAACCATGTTAGTGTTGTTCAAGTCCTTTTTAAAATCTTTTAATTCAAGTCTTTGTAGCCCTAGTTGAGGCCTAGGGGAGAAGAGGGCTCAGAAAAGCCTGACTAGCCACCATTTGGTCAAGGAGAGAGTCTCCATCAAGACAGAGGATTGGAGAATGGTGTTTACAGCCTTTGCTTTTCCTTAGTGTCAGCAGGTGACTTTCTGCCATTTGGTAGGATTAAGGCTAAATTCACAACTCTGTAGTTTGTGCTGTGTAGCACATAGCAAAGCCAGTAGCACAGACCCGACTCATAGTGAAAGCAGTTTTTGTACTTGACATCAGGACCTTCTGTTGTTGAACACTGACTCAGACCCCTTATTCTTCAGTGTCCTCTCTTCTCCTTCTTATCAAATACATGGTTCTACTTGGCCTCTCTGCTAGTTAAAGAAACCCAGGTGGAAGTGGTAGTGCTGGTCTTCAGGGCCTCAGAAGATCCTGCTGCCCTAGGACCATGGAAGCTGTAGTGTTACCATGGCAGCAGGAGTCATCCAACCCTTCCTGGACTCCTGTTGGGAACTGCCCTGCCTGGTTTCAGAAACTGTAACCCCTCCTGGCTAAGGCTGAGTAAAAGGACCTTGGGACCATACACCACTTAGGAGACAAAGCTTATCTTCCTTGTAGGGGCACCGCCTCTGCCTCCTTTCACCTCACCCTGCTTGGCCCCAGGCAGATGACCGGTTAGCCAATGACTGGTAAGATTCCTCAGAGGAGGGATGACCTAAGATAGGCACAGTCATGAAGGGCCCTTGGGGGGCTATAGAAAAAGGGGGTGATGGACCCTTGCCCCTTGGCTTTGACATAGCCTGAGTCCTCATTCTGTCTGCAAGAAGTCTCCTAATCTCTTGGCTGCCTTACTTCCCCTGCCTGACTTAAGCCTGAAACAAGGCTGGAGGTGGGTACGGCCCTGTGCTGGAAAGAGCAGGTTTCCCTGAGCAATCAGGCCTAAGGAAGAATGCATAAAATCCTGTGAAACCTGCTTTGCTGATACCCTCAACTTAAATGATAAGGGTCCAAGCAGGAAATGAGTTTGTTCCCCAAAGTTTTATGGCCCTTTAGCTATCTGACCCTGACTCAAAATAAGCCCCCAAAGTTCTTTGAATGTTATCTATTGTTTGATCATTACTGCCTGACAATGATTGATGGGCTTTACATATAAGCCCTGTATTCCTATGCAAATTAAACCCAATAAAAGCCCACTGAGGAACAGGTTCCTAGTCCTTCTCCTTTGAGAGATCAGCCACCTTTCCTCTCCAAGCAGATCATACCTTGGTAGACTTATCCTCCTCCATAATGCCGTGGACACTGCAGGTGGGAGTGCGAATCAGACTCCAGTTCCCTGGTAATGAAGAACGCTGAGTCAGGTTAGCCCACAAACCACTATTACACAGCCAGATGGGAAAAGCTGTCCCTTAGTCATTTCACAGGCCACAGCCCCTTCGGTGCAGGTGCCATTCTCCTGAAACTGGCACGATAGTCAAGGATGTTCATGCTCGGACTGGACTCACGGTCTCAGCTGGTGATGTGGCAGCTCTGCTACTTACCATTGCTTCACTGTGTGTCTGCTTCTAATCTGCAAATGGGATTGATAAACTTGTGATAATTATGTCATTAATATGTATAAAGCACTTAAAACAGTTCCTGATACATAATGAGCACCTTTCAGGTATTTGCCATTGTTACCCCAGTTTCCGACAACCTTCCGGTCTTGTCCCTCTCTGGCAACACCTTCTACTGCATATTACGAATTTTTGTTGAAACATCCTTATTTTCTGTGACTCAGACCCATTTCTATCCTCTGATTTCAATCCTCTCCATTTTCTTATTTCTTCCTATTTCTCACTATCCACTCAAATTAGGCTATCCCAATATTTTGTTCATGGCAATCTTTCTCTTGATCTTTACGTGTTTCCTTAAAACAATTTGCTTTTTTCCTGTCGTGCCTTCTCCCATGACAAGATAGATGACTCAGTGCCTCCATTCCTGCCTTCAGAGGAAAGCTGGCCTTTTGGTTGGACCTGTATATTGATTCAGTGGTTGATCAGCTTTGATATGGGATAGACTTTGTTTGGGTTTGGCTAGATGAATGATATAATTAGTAAATCGCTTAATTTCTCTAAGTCTTAGTTTTTCCCCCTGTAAAATGTAGGTAATAATAATAGTTTCTACTTCATAGAATAATTATAAGCATTAAATGAATATTTTATATCAAATACATAGTAGAGTGCCAGATGCATAAAATGTGTTCTAGCTAAGCATTTTGACTTCTCAAATCCAATGTATTGAAAACTCCGATTAATGACAACTTCCCACAAAAGCCAGCTCCTGTTGTACATTTCTTATTCCTGTTAATGGTACTATCATGTTCTCAGTCACTTGTTTCTATGAGTTAAGTTATCATTGAATCTTTTCTCTTTCACTCCACATCTCATGGGTCAGCAAATTCTGTTGACCTTATTTATTCAGGTCCTTGCTGACATCTACCTTCCCTTCCACCATTTTCATTGTCAAAGCCCTGAATCTTTTTTAGTTTAACAAAGTGGTCTGCTCAATAATCTCTTAGGTTTTGGAGCTTCACTACTATATCGATACTGGCAAAATGATGGTCACAGACAATGGTCACAGAATAGGGTGTGTATGTATGTGTGTGTTTAAAAATGTAACATTGAATGTCCTCACTTTTTCTAGTATGTCACAAGTCCACCATTTCCTTTGCTTTTTTATTCTCTTTGGCAACTGAAGATATTAAAAAATATTATTTACAACCTCTGTTAACCCTGTTAATGCTAATCCTTTGATGGCATAATGGGCAGAATTGCCCAAAAGTGACCCCGGAAGCTAACTGGACTGTGGGACCTCCATTGAAACTTAAATTCCACAGTGGCCTCCTCCCTCCAGAGAGGATACTGCAGCATCTTATGGATTCCAAGGTCTCTAAATTCCGGCTCTCTGCCTTCCCCAGATACTTCCTATAAATAGCTTACACCCCACGTGACCAGATAGCTCAGTTGGTTAGAGCATCCTCCTGATACACCAAGGTTACTGGTTCAATTCCCTGTCAAGGCACATACAAGAAGCAACCAGTGAATACATAAATAAGTGGAACAACAAATTGATGTCTCTCTCATTAAAAAATTAAGTAGCTTGTACCCCAAATTCAGACTCATGTGACTAAGAAATATATACACTCATTCATTGTGATGCGTAATTTTAATGTGTAATTTGACTGGCCAAGGGGTGCCCAGATTAAACATTATTTCTAGGTATGTTCATGTGGGTGTTTCCTGATGAGGTTAGCATTTGAATCCTGCACTCAAATCTTATAAAGCAGACTGTGTGATACCCATGCACATTGAAGAGGGGAATGTGCTGAGGACTTAAATAAAGCAAAAAGAAAGAGAAAAGGAATCCAACTCTCTTTGTTTCCTTCCTGCCTGCCTGAGTCTTCTCCTGCCCTTGGACTGGGGTGTATACCATTGGCTCCTCTAGTTCTCAGGCTTTCAGACTTGGACTGGAACTATACCACCAGCCTCCCTGGGCCTCTAGCCAGCAGACAGTAGATCATGAGACCTCTTGCCCTCCATAAGCACAAAAATCTCTCCATATGTGTGTATATTATTGGTTCTGTCTCTCTGGCCGGCCTGTTTTCAATACTTTCCTTGTAAGAAGTTAGAATTAAACAGAAGTGGACTGTCAACTATGCTTTGGGCACTTGTCAAGCTGAGCAATTTTCCTTGAGGGCAACGCTTCTGCTGTGGAATGATAGAGAAATCGGGACTCCCATTACTTCTTTTTCCCTTGCTTATCTTTGGTCTATGTAAGCTTGCCTAATAAAGCCAGTTCCTTAATTCACACCACATGAAGTAGTCAACTTCGTACCTTACCCTGGTGTGCTACAGATGGGACTCAGAAGTCTACTTTACTAAAACAGCCTGTCAGCCATCCTGTAAAGCTCTTTATATCCCCGTGACCAATTTTCCTTTCCAGATTGTTCTTCCATTAGCCATTCCAGTTAATCTTTCTGTACACTGAGGAACTCACCCTTTTAAATTTACTACCTTGCGGTTTGCTACCCCTACCCTTAGGTACTTCTCATCTTGCCCCTATCTTCTCCTGTGGAAACCCTCTTCATCGTCCACCCCCTATTTCAAGTCACCTTCTCTAGGAAAGCTTCCCTTACAATTCAGGTGAATTTTCTTCCCCTAGATGTTCTTTTTCAGACCACCTTTATGGCACATAACTCATACAACCTTGGATTGTGAATATCTGGACACACTTTTTTAAAATCTGCTCCCCTTCAGAAATAAGATTATTACTCATCAGTATATGCCCCACAGTTAGCACACCCAGCTCTGCTTGAAGTATTCAGTAAATGTGTGGTGAACCAGGACTTCTGTGTCATGACATATATGAAGGAAAAGATGGACCATTGGAATGTTTGTGACTTTTAAAACACACAATTTTTTTTTTTTACTTTAAAGGCTGCACAAAGCCAATGACTTATTGAATGAAAACTATAATTACAACCTTTCCCTGCCATTCTGAATCACTAGAGATATGTCTTCCAAGTCTAAATGCCTGGCAAGTCTTCTGAAATGAGTTTTTTGTTGTTGTTGTCTTTTTTTAGCTATGCATAGTGAATAGCCCTGATATTTTTATTTGATTGTGTGTGGGCCGTGGGACCTCATTTCCTAGCCAGCCTTCTTATCAACAAACCAGCTGTTTTCTGTATGTGGAACACACACCTATTTTAGTGTTTTACAGTCTTTTATATTCGAATATATTTCAAAAATGAGTGAATACTTGAGATGAAGTCTGAATGATAAAATGTCTTTCACCTTATGTAAAATAAGGCTTTATCAACAGGGTGTAAAACTTCTGGATATAATGTCAGACAATCTCGGTGCTTGACACAAGTCATTCATCCTCCAAGTATTTGCCTTTCGCTTTTTTCCCCTATAAGATCTTTGGTATCTTTTAAAATAAATTATTTAATTTGTGATTTATAAACTGATGTTTGTCTAGCCTAAAATAGGGATGAAAGGAGAGCAACACTATCTATATCCATATTCTAACAGCCAGTTTTATTGACCAGATTCAAGTTGACATAAAGTGACTGAAAATTTAACTTCTAATCAAGAGTAACAGAAACTGACTTTACCTTGTGTGGACGGAATGTCTGTGCTCCCCTCAAATTCATATGTTTCAGCCTTAACTCTCAATGTGATGTAATAGCAAGTGGAGCCTTTGGGAGGTAATTGGGCGTAAATGAGGTCACAGATTTAAAGCTTCCACAACGCAATTACTGTCCTTATAAAAAAACGAACAATGGCCAGAGCGATCTCCATCTTGCTTTCTACCACATGAGAACACAGCAAGAAGGCAGCAGCCTTCTGCAAGCCAGAAAGAGTGGACTCACCAAGAACTGAATCTGTCAGCAGCTGACCTTGCACATTCCATCCCCTTGAGCTTTAAGAAATGAATGTCTGTTGTTTAAGCCACCCAGTCTCTGGTATTTTTGTTACAGCAGCCCAACCTGATTAAGACATTCTCCTGAGTAAAACAATTAAAAAACAAGACAAAATATGCCAAACAATAGTTTTCACATATTAAACAGTGATCAATGTATATGACAGCAATTCTCTAGAGAAAGGAAACAAACAAGATGAACCCCATGATTGTCCCTACTAACTGTACAATGCTGAGGTAACACTGTAAGGAGAGCAACCATAAACGGAGCCTGGTAATCTATCTGAGTTGAGGACAACAATTTGGATTTTAGGAGACCAGGGAAATTAGAATTTGTGGGGCAGAATACCAGAGACAGCAGAGCTTCACAGAGAGAGCTCCAAAGATTTTCAGAGAGTTCGGCTCTTAGCCTTTAACAGAGTACTGATCAGTGCACATAAACAAACTACCAAAACCTAGCAAAGAACCATAAAAAGAGAGGCAAGAAGGATAATACAAAGAGCTCACACCGGGCCAAAAGAGTTTGTATTTCCATCAGCCAAGGTGGAAATATCTCCTAATATATGTGCGCTAAGTGGACTCCTCAAAAGGATACTACCTTATAAGTGGGATAAATTAGCTCCCAAATAAAGGCTGCTCTATCCAAAACCAACAAATTTTAAATAAAATCCTAAAAAAGATAAAACAAGTGATTTAAGTGCATCTCAGAATGAAGTTCCGAAATACTTCATGGAATTAAAAAAAAAAAAACAGAATTGCCAGCACCCACCAACATAGACTTCACAGTATCTGGCATGCACTGATTGTCACGTGCACCCTAACTCACTGGGGAAGGAAGGAGCTGTTTCTTGAGTGAATGAGGAGAATGCTACGTGAGCTGTCCTTTTCTAATACTTTATTTAGTGAGGAGGATACAGTAGGGGAGCACTAAGCCAGCTTAACCCACCTTCACTGTCTCTCCTAGTCTGTGAGCATCAATGTTTTAGGTTTGATTTAACTTTGAAAAACACTAATATTTACATCTTTGCCACTATCTCTGAAAAAATCAGAGAGGGAAAATATATATATGTATAATCAGTGGTTGGATTTCAATGAAAGGCAGGGGGACACAGAATAAATCACCGTTTATGCCACCAATAAAATACACTTAAATTTTTTCCTTTTAAATAGGATTTTTCTGAATTGTAAAATGCAAATAAATAAGATCTATTATTTCTTGTGCTATTCTATTTTAAAAAACAATAAAATGAAAACAACTCACAACATTAAGTATCCAGCTTAAGCCATTCATGCAGATGATGTGGAGACAAACACATCCAGAGTTGGTTCTATTATTTATTGTTCCTATAACTGCATGATTTAAACTACCTGGGCCCCTAT
Source organism: Micronycteris hirsuta (assembly GCA_004026765.1). Taxonomy (NCBI): domain Eukaryota; kingdom Metazoa; phylum Chordata; class Mammalia; order Chiroptera; family Phyllostomidae; genus Micronycteris; species Micronycteris hirsuta. Next base: position 27,391 of record PVJI01017941.1, read on the forward strand.
ATATACCTTAATAAAAGGGAGATAGGGACACCTCATAGGACTGTTGTATGTATTAAATTAGGTCATGAAAATAAAGAATTTCACTCAGCTCTTGGTACTAGTAGGTGATCAATAAATATTAGTCCTCTTCCCTTCCTATAATATTATTGCCCAAATATCTTAGTATAATTTAAGATTTAAATCTAGTAATGATCAGATCCATATCTTTACTCAGTATTTGGAAAAATTAATTTGTTTGCTTCCTGATCAAAATGGCAGACTGGGGCACATGCATGCCAAAATATCATTGAAATTAGAGTGTACAAGTACAAAATGGAATACCATAACTCCTTATTAGCACCACAAATGGGAAGAGTACCTCTGTAAGTCAGATATTTTGGGAAAGTGGATGGGACGACATTAACATATAAGGCAAGATACAGCAAAAAAGCTAAAAGAAGCCACATTAGAACTAGGATCTATGCTTCCTGACAGAACCTTGGAAAGACTTCAGGCTCAGAATCATTAGGCAGAAAAGCAAAAAGGATTGTGGGATAATAATCTGAATAATTAATTTTTAAATTGTCTGTATAAAAGATAAGTCAATTGACTCTTTCAATTCAAATACACCTTTATACACCGAGAATCAGGAAGTGGTGGAGTTGCCTGCCTAACTAAAAGTTGAAAATTGTTTTCCAAAGTTTTTGAACAACTTCTCCATGTAAGACTGGATTCCTTAAGAGTATGCGTGCCTAAGAGTAAAGCACATCTCTCTCAGTAGAGGAGAAGGCAGTTTGCTTGCATATGCCCACCTGTGCACTGTGAAAGAAAACCTGAGAGCCAGCTTGTCCTGCCCAGTCACCCAGGACTTGTGATCAGCCCTTCAATTTTAGGGAGGGCTTTTTGTCTGTTTGTTTCCTGTTTGGTTGTTTTAAGAACCAGATTATCAGAAGAAGCTTAGACCAACTATCCACTCATTTATGGTCATCTACCTCATTGATTACTAATAAATATAATATAAAATAAGATACAATTAGGAATTTTAGGAAAACAAATGGCCTGATATAGGAGTGCCAAAATGATAAGTAGAGTAGGATAGCGTGGGGTATGAGTTTCCTCCCCTTTTTTTTTAAATTCCTCTGTGGAAGACATTTTTTTCCCGTTCCTTTAAAGAGAGAAGAGGGGAGAAAGAAAGGGAGAAAGAGAAACATCCATGCATGAGAGAAGCCTTGATTGGTTGCCTTTTGCACGGGTCTACACAAGGACAGGACCTGCAACCCAGGTATGTGCCCTCATTATGAATAGAATCCAAAACCTTTCAGTTATGGGAAAATTCTCCAACCAACTGAGCCTCACTGGCCAAGGCTGAATTCCCTCCTCTTTTTTTAAATATAACGTTCATGGAACAAAAATATTGGCCCAGGTATTTTATAATTTTTTTGTAAATTATTTAGAAGAACTAAAATAATATATCTCAACATTTAGGATAAAGGGAAATACTTACGATGTGGTGGAATAAATGAACTGAATTTTTACTCTTCCATAGCTGAATGAAAGAGAACTATCCTAAGTTGATAAATCAAGCAGTGAAGTCATATCCACATTATTAAAACACTTTTAACCACCAGAAATCTGAAAACATAAATAGTTAAAAGTGGTTACCTATGGGGTAACTAGGAGTGGCAGTTACAATCAATTTTGTCTTTTTCATTGAATTTTATATCATTATGTGTACATACTATTTTTACAAGTATTGATCAAACTGTAGCAAATGTGATGCAATTTAGATAATTCTGAAGTCAAAGTGCTTAAAAGTTATCATAATATTTACATGGCAAAATTATTTGAAGAGTAAATGAGATCCTGAATTCGAGAATGACAAACAGAGAATCAACAATATGGGAAAGCATATTTGCCAATGATACCTCAGACAAGGGTTTGATCTCCAAAATGTATAAAGGACTCATATGACTCCACTCCAGGAAGACAAAAAAAAACAATTAAAAAATGGGCAAAAGACTTGAACAGACACTTCTCCAAGGAGGACATACAGAGGGCCCAGAGACATATGAAAAGATGCTCAGCATCACTAGCCATCAGAGAGATGCAAATTAAAACCACAATGAGATACCACCTCACATCGGTCAGAATGGCCATCATAAACAAATCAACAGACAAGTGTTAGAGAGGATGCGAAGAAAAGGGAACCCTACTGCACTGTTGGTGGGAATGCAGACTGGTGCAGCCACTGTGGAAAACAGTATGGAATTTCCTCAGAAAACTAAAAATGTAACTGCCTTTTAACCCAGCCATCCCACTACTGGGATTATACTCTAAGAGCCCTGAAACACCAATCCAAAAGAACCTATGCACTCCAATGTTCATAGCAGCACAACTTACAACAGCCCTGTGTTGGAAGCAACCTAAGTGCCCATTAGTAAATGAGGAAATCAAAAAAGTATGATACATTTACACAATGGAATTCTATGCAGCAGAGAGGAAGAAGGAGCGTATACCCTTTGCAACAGCATGGATGGAACTGGAGAGCATTATGCTAAGCTAAATAAGCCAGGCAGTGAGGGACAAATACCATATGATCTCACCTTAACTGGAACATAATCAACAAAGGTAAAAAGCAAGCAAAGTATAACCAGAGACATTGAAATAAAGAACAATCTAATAATAGCCAGAGGGGAGCGGAGAGGGGACTGTGGGCGGAAGGGTTTTCAGGAACTACAATAAGGGGACACATGGACAAAACCAAGGGGGAGGGTGGAAGCAAGGGAGGGAGGGAGGTTTGGATGGGTTGTGGGGGAGGGGAGGGGAGAAAATGCAGACAACTGTAATTGAAGAACAATAAAGTAATTTAAAAAATATGTAGTAAATACACATCCACAAAATTGCAAGTAATGGAGACAAGGAACAAGGTGGGGTTTTAGGGTAAAATTAAGTAGTGTGTGTGCATCATTCACAAGTTTTACATGAGACACTGGATGAGGATTCAGCCAGAGACAGAATTAGTGCAGTCAGGGAAGAGTTTATTCTGGAGTATTCTTCTGGAGCTCCTGCTTCCTGAAATAGCAACTAGATCTTATGGGCCAGAGTAATCACTCCCTACTCAAGACTTTCAATTCAGAGTCTTATTCAGGTTGTCTTCTACTCATTCAAAATGTCATGCATTTCATTTTTCCTCAGTAAGACTCTCTGTTCCAGGAGAGAGAGACTGTAGGTTATTTGTACTTCATAGATGTTAGCATTGTTCTTGGTACACAGTGGAACTAAATATATACTTGTTGTATTAAAATGTTTAGGAACATATATATTAGATAAAATATGATAAATCTTTAAATCTAATTCTTAGAATCTCAGCTAAATGGATAAACAAGTGTCATTGTAGATGTATTTATTTCTTCCACATGAAATTGTGCACATCTGATTTTAGCATATTTTCTTTTTGAGGCCACTGAGGTTGAATGAGGAATGTAAATGAAATGTTATACTACTTTCTCAATTTATTTTTATAATCAAGACTTTCTCAAAGTTTAAAATGGAAATGCTTTCTTTCATCAGACTATGCCTACATACTCAAGAATAACATTCAAGAATAAAATGAATGTTAAAAATAGCATTTTTTCCCCTTGTCAGTCCAAACTAACAAAGCGTCGTGGCATGTTTAGCAAAGTCTACATTCTCATTTTCGAATGAGGGCTTGATTTATCCTCTAAATTCTGTGCTACGTATCAGCCAGACACCTCATTAAAACCTGGGTTTATTAAAATCGAGGAAATAGCAACTCCTAGCCTTGTTTCCGAAGTGTGCACTATCTATAACAAAGCCAACAAATAAAACTGGAATAACTATACAGTAAAACAATAACTAGCTAGTGAGATTCATTATAGTGAAATAAGAGAAGTTAAAAAATACAACGTGAACACTATAAGGTCAGAATATTTTGTATATAATAATATGGGAACTCTAGGAAAATATCATACTAGTTTCAAATAATGTAAAACATTGAATTCCCCGTAAGAGAAGAGATAAATAATCTTTATCACTTTTTAGTTAATTAACTCTTTTTATGCTATGGTAAATTAAACTATTGCTTATTTCATTATGCGAGACCATCTCCCTCTATGCCTTCCATTCTCCTGTGCAGACTGTACATCTCACACATGAGTGTTCAGTAAATGTTGCTTGTTGTCTTTTCCTGAGAAAAAAGATAGGAAAGCCAAGGCAGAATAAATTCTGTTTTAAGTTTTTTTAAAATTTACCTCTCTGCTTCCCACATTACTTATTCTTTTCAGGGCTACATTGCATCCACATCGCTTACCTTTTCAGGTACCACATCATGATCATATGGTTTCATAAGTTGAGTTATGCTGTGCCCCTTATTATCCCCAGTACAAACATTGTCCTCCTCACTTTTCTCTGAAGTCACGTAACTAGGCATTCCTCACAGTTATAAATCTTTGGTCACCAAGCTCAACCGCACTGCCATTTCTGCGTTTCTCTACTAAAGTGTCTCCCATTTTCTTTAATCCTCTTTATTTCTTTTCCTCTGTGGGACTCACAGTAGAAAATCTGTTTGGACTCCCATTCCTTGGAGTAAACAGATGCTAAATGAAGCCAAGTATTTCAACTTTTTGTTGTGAAAACCTCAAGTTTTCATGCCCTTAAACACATCCATTCTGCCTTGCCTCCTGTCAAGATGAAAGCAAAGTCTCTCCTCTGGTCTAAGGCCAATCTTCCTAGTCCTTTGATGCCATCTGAAAACTCAGATTCTTCTGATTATCTTCTTTCTGTTTCTTCAACCTTTCTCTACCAACTTGAACATACTAGCTTTTCAATACTGTATACTTCAGACTTCCCTTTCTAAAAACAAAAAACCTCCACTTACCCTTCCTTCATTTATAGCTACTATACTCGAGTTTTCTGATTGTTTTAGTTATTTAAACTTTGTTTATGCCTCAACCCATGGCAAACTAGCTTACCCTGTCGTATGTGTTTGTCCTACTTTAGGATGTCACCAATAACTTTGTCACACAATTCGATCAGACTCCTCAGTTCTCTTTAGCCTTAATCCTCATAAACAGCGTGTTACACTTTGACAGAAAAGGGAAGCAAAAAGCAGGCCTGATTGCTTTTCCTTTGAAAGGCTTGCTTGTAAGTTTGGCCCTTAGGAGGTAACTGGGAACTTGGATTTCAGGGTTCCTACTATTCCCAGAACTAATAACCGTGGTTTCCTATATCTAAACTGCCTGTGGGTATAAACAATAGGGGTTATGCTTCACTCTTGCTTCCTTCAGGGAATCTGGAATTTTGACATATGCCAGACAGAGGTTGCCTATGTGACCAGCTCTGCTGCCCCACCCCCACCCCCATAAAAACTGGCCACTGAGTCTCTCATGAGCTTCCTTGGTTGGCAGTGTTTTACTTACGTTGTCACAACTTGCTGCTGGAGGGCTTGAGTGTGTCTTGTGTGACTGCCTCTAGGAAAGGACACTTGGAAATGTGTGCCTAGTTCCCTTTTCTCTTTGCTGATTTTGTCTTGTATCCTCTCACTGTAACCAATCATAGCTGTGAGTACAGCTAGATGTTGAATCCCATTAATCCTCCTAGACGATCATTGAAACTGGGGGTGGTCTTGGGGACTCTAACACAGACACCCACTCCTTTTTTAAAGCACTTTCCACCTCTGGAAACACATTTTCCTGGTTTTCTTCCTGCCTTTCTCCACTTAATTTATTTTTTAGATGCGCTTTTCTCTCCCTGTCCATGAAATGTTAATGTACAATGGGCTTTTTCTCTTGGTGATATTTCATACATTACAGCATCGCCAGTGACAGTTTTTACTACTAACCATTTCTTGACACTAGCCAGCATTATTTGCACCAAGGCACAATTATGATCCTACATAGTTGTGAGTTGCCATTTCTGTTCTTAATCTATAATCTCGTTATGAATTGAGTTGTATGACCCAACAGTTTATACATTGAAGTCCTAATATCCAATGTGACTCGACTATATTTGGAGATGGGACTTTATGGAGATATTTAAGAATAAATGAAGTCATGAAGGTGGGGCCCCACATCCAATAAGACTAGTGTCCTTGTAAGAAGGGAAAGAGATACCACACCTCTATCTGTCTGTCTGTCTGTCTCACTCTCTCTCTGCACATTCACAAAGAAAGGTCATGGGAGGACACAGTGAGAAGGCGATCATCCCTAAGCCAGGAAGAGAAGGTGTTAATCCTGCTGACACCTTGATCATAGGCCTTCAGAAATGTGAGAAAATAGATGTCTGTTTATGCACCCTAGACTGTGGTGTACTATTATGGCAGCCGAAGCTGACTATTGCAAATCTATTCTCCATACAGCAATTAGAATAATCCTTAAAAATCTTAAGCATAGAAATGTAACATCAGGACACGTTACTTTCTGCTTAAACTTTCAATGGCTTCTTATTGTTATTCAAATGTAATCCAAACTCCTTACTATTGCCTACAAAGTCATGAATAATAGACCTTTAACTTCACCTTGGATCATTCTCCCTTTCCTTTTATACCTCAACTTCTGTAGCTATCTTTAATTTTCTGAAGTGTCTCAAGATATTTTCCTTCCCTGGCCTTTACACATACTGTTCCTTTGCCTGGAATCTTCATCCATTTTTGAAATGGTTGCCTTCTCCTACTTCATTGGTCATCATAAATTACACTTCCTTAGAAAAATCTCTACATGACCGAATGTAGCTGTGCTAATGACACGGGGTAGGTCGGGCCAGCCGACACCCGTGGTTGCCGTGACTCGGTGCGTGTCATACCGTGACACACGGGGAAAGCAATACGGGGCTACGTCGCTGATTCCTCCCAATCCCAGGAAAAAAGCCCTTTGGCTTGTTCAGCCAGGGTTTTTGTCAGGGGCATTAGCAATTCAACAGGGGTAGGATTACTCATTAGCAAGGCATTGGGATGTTGATTCAGGTCTGGTGGCAGACACGTCCAGGTGAAAGTAATATTCAGAGATCAGCAAGCCTTAATTTTTTAAGATACAAC
>PVJI01017942.1:0-34438 GCA_004026765.1 Micronycteris hirsuta
TCAGAGCTATCATTTTATTGCTCTTCTAGAAACTTGGGGTGCATCAGTTTTTCTAGGAGGGTATGGCTCAGGACAAACTTCCTTAAGGACATAGGCTCATAGTATTGAAATCTGGTAATTGTCATTTTTTCTTCCAAATCTCTCCTACACTTCTGATGATTTTCGCTTTACTGAAAATCCAGGGAATAAATAATAGATATAAGGTGACAGCATAATTTGACCCCTGACATTTAATGATATTATATGAATATTTAAAGGGATCTAATTTTCACAGGACCACCTTTTTTCCTGTTGCCCATCCATCTTTTCGATTTTGACATTCTAATCAGAATTAGAGGTTAAACTTTACTGGATTGAGAGACTCACTCGGGGGCAATTCTCTACTTGCCAGGGTCCCCATAGGTGTGGGTTCACTCGAAGCACTTCTCCTCTTCCTGGTCTAGGTTCCATGGTGTTCGAAAGTTGAACTTCATTGATTAAACTTTGGACTTGAGAAAATTAACTTAATTCATTGAGTATGGATAATTTTCTCTGATTTTTAATTCCTTTTCTTGTTTTTGATTAAGTTTTTGTTGTTTTGTGGAAAGGACATGTAAACAAATGTAAACATAAAGTCATTTAGGAGGTAAACTGTTATTTCCTGTATTTTTATCTTTAAATTTAATAGGAATCTATGACAGATTATGAATATTTTTGAAATAAAATTCAAAAGAGTTTATTTAATACCTTGGAGGAAATAAAAGCATTTGGAATCAGATTTTCCATGTGAACTTTAAAATTTCACTGGATTTATGGGCAATATACTATATGCTTATGAATATGTATTAACTACAATACAGATTTTGCTTAAAATTTTTTATTTTGTTTCATAGGAGCAGACAGCCTGAATCTGCAATTATGCTACCATTTGCTGTTGTATAAAATTCCACTTGATGCTAATTATACTTAATGATTATAGTTCTTAACAGTAATTACAGTAGAAAATCTGTAAAGCAGAATTATCTTTATTCATTTGGTAGGCTGAATTTTTAGTAAAAAAGTGAAATCTAAAACTTTAGCCATATAGATGTACCAGCCATAGCATCTGAGTAATATCCTGGACTAAAACATTCAGTGCTACATCAGAATTGTAGTTTCATGATGATTCTACATGACTTTTCTCATCTACCTCTTTTTAAAAAGATTTTATTTATTTACTTATTTTTAGAGAGAGGGGAAGGAAGAGAGAAAGAGAGGGAGAGAAACATCAATGTGTGGTTGCCTCTATACGCCCCCCAGCTGGTGACCTGGCCCACAACCCAGCATGTGCCCTGACTGGGAATCGAACCAGGGACCCTTTGGTTTGCAGGACAGCACTCAATATACTAAGCCACACCAGCCAGGGCATCTCATCAACCTCTTTTTATTTGTATAAGATAAGGACAAAAGGCAATTTTATAGCTCTAATATTAAAAGAAAATTAAAGTCCAAATCTACACAATATCTTTGGTTGTGCCAGTTTACACAATTCAGACCAGTCCTCTCACCAGAGAAATAAATAAATTTGGGAAAAATAATCATGTAAAAGCTATTTAAACTTAAACATAAGATCTGATACCATGAAATTGCTAGAAGAAAACATGAGAAAGAAGCTCCTTAATATTGGTCTTAGCAGTGAATTCTTTTGGATATGATGCAAAAAGCAGAAACCACAAAAACAAAAATTAATGAGTGGGGTTACACTAAACTTAAAAGCTTCTGCACAGCAAAAGAAACAAGCAACAAAACAAAAAGGAAACTTATGGAATGCAAGAAAATACTTGCTAACCATATTATAGGGTGAGGCATGAATATCTAAAGGATATAAGGAACTCATACAACTTAACAACCATAAAACAAGGATTTTGATTTAAATATGGGCAGAGAAGATAGACATTTTCCCAAAGAAACCATCTAAGTGGCCAACAAGTACATAAGAAAGTGCATAACAACATGATCATCGGGGAGATGCCAATCACGTCGCCTCACAACTGTGATGGTGGCTGTCAGCGGGAGATAAGAGATGCAGAGATGAGTGCTGGGGAGGATGTGGGGAAAGGGAACCCTTGTGCGCTGTGGGTGGGAATGCAGACTGGTGCAGCCATGCCGGAAAACAGTATGGAAGTTGCTGAGGAACTTGAAATCAGATGATCCAGCAATTCCACTGCTGGGTGCACAGCTAAAAGAGGTGGAAACAGGGTATTAAAGAGATGTTTATACTCTGGGTTTATTATACCATTATTCACAATAGCCAAGATGGAAACAACCTAAGTGCCTGTCAGTGGATGACTAAATTAAAAAGATGTGGTTTATGTATAAACATACACATAAACATGCATATATACATATAGGAAGCTGTTTTAGGGTACAAAATTGCAACCAGTAGACAAATAAGTCCTGGAGACCTGATGCACGGTATAGTGATCACCAACAACAGTATGTATTAAAAAGACCAACTCACTGAGAGACTAGATCTTAATTATTCCCTCCACAAAAAGAAAATGATGGTTATGTGACATGATAGAGGTGTTAGCTAATGCTACCAAAACAATCATATTACAATATAAATGTGTCAAATCAGTTTGTTATATACCTTAAACTTACACAATGATATATGTCAGATATATTTCAGTTAAGAGAAAACTACTTAAAGGTGTTAGAGAACCAACAAGACACGGGGCCAGAAACGGGGAAGGGCAGAGGCCCAGAAACGGGGAGGAGGCATTTGTGGTCCCTTTACCCTCTGGGCTCTCTGTGGATTCCAGATACTGTGGTGGTGAAAGAGCAGTGCCCATGACAGCCTCACTGTGCTGGGTGAATAGCACTTGGTGTTGGGCCCTGGGGCCCCAGGAGGAGGAGCTGCAGAACTCCTTGCTTTGAATGCCCCTAAAGGGACCGCATCTTGGCGGTGAGGATGAACAAGTAGCCATGGCTCTCTCAGATGGCTCAGTTTCGATTCACCTCAAGGCATGGAAGCTGGATTGAAGAGCCCCCAGGTTGCTAGTGGCCCCAGATACCTGGTGGAAGCAAATATAAATTCTTTCTAGAGGAATATTATATCATCTGAGTCCTCCAAATGTTATTTCCACTGACAATTTTACAAATAAAATGCTTTTTTACCACAAAACATAATTTGGGAAATGAGAACATATGACAGCATAGAAGAAAATAATCAGAAGTGGTGGACAATGAAAAAGAGCAGTAAAGACTTTTGCCTTTGGACTTCCAATAAAAATGTATGCATATGTATACCAAAAGACATGTATGAGAATGTTTATACTATCAATTATTCACAATAGAAAAAAATCTAATCTAGAAAACTCCTAGCGTCCATCGATAACAGAATGAATAACCAAATTTTGTTATATTCATGAAATGTGTAAACATTTGCTATTTAAAAAACATGAATGAATTAAAAAATGTAATGTTGAATTTAAACAAATGAATAATGAAGTTATTCTCTACTCTTCCTTACTGAACACCCTTCTTCTCTGAGAATAACACAATTCTTCTCCATTACTTTTATCAGTGTTGGCTACATTCAGATGCTTTGGATTGGTTTTTCTTACCTACCATTACACTACTCTGTTTTTCAGTCACCCTCTTACATTTAAAAACATTTGGTGGGGGGAGTATGTATTTCACTGAAAAATGTCAGTGGTTTTGAGGGTTTTCATCTAACAAATTGCTCTTCCCAGTTCATATACAGAGAGGTCAACTTGGTTAAGAAATGGTACTTAAATTATTGACCACTTAGTGTATCACTATAAAGATTGCTGACAAGCTTACCTTTCCTTTCCACTGATAGATAAAAAATTTAAGTATACTAGTTTCAGAAATATAAGGACAGTTAAGTATGTCGGTCGATGGTGTCAAGAAATATTTTATTTCTTGTGTTATAGTACCAAATAAATATAACAGAAACCTGCCAAGGAATAGGGTGTAAGATATGAAGGTAAGAAAGAATACCAAACTGAGGGCCAGAACTCCAGAGCGAGGTCAGGAGTAAAGATGCCTAAAGATTGTGGAAGTCTGGCCAGGACTGTCATGCTCAATCCCTCCTAATTTTCATAACATTAAAAATAATTGACTGCCCATGTGCATAGGTTGGTTTTGTTACATAACTGCAATGTGACTATGGAGTTAGAGGCACAAAATAATATAACCCTGGCCAAGGTAGTAAGATGATGGTGATGGAACTGTAGGACTGAGCCAATAAACTGATGACAAATACAGGTTCTGTGCTTACTAAAAGCAACTTTTCCAATCATCGAAACTTTATTTTAAAATTGACAGTAATGGCACTGCTGTTGGAAAATGGTGTTTGTTGGTTGGTTTATGTTTATGGCAATGCCCTGTAACTCCCATAAACTGAGTGTGAGAGATTTCACTTTCACCAAGGCTCCAATTTAGCCTCTGGGAAGACTTCATGGAGCCATCTGCTTAAAGCGGTCGTTGTATTAGAACAAGCTGGAACATTCAAGCCTCAACGATCTTTCCAACTCAAGGATACTCTTTTAAGCCATATTTTCTTTTGCTTTACAGAAATAGTATCTTGATTATAAGACTTTTCCAGGTACCTATATTAATTTGAGGGGAGAAAAATAAAACTTATTTAGTCATTTATAACAGTCTTAATGTGTATAACTTCTATGTATGTGTATATAACAGAGAATAATGTGAATATATGCAATAACATGAATATATAAAATATGTACTATGAATATACTTACTACATAATTGTGATTTCCCCCCAATGTAAATATGCACAATATTCCGAGTGACAGGGATGTCCTGTTACTGGCAGAGGGCCATACCAGGCGTCTGACAGAGGGTTGGTCCTAATTGCTGCTGTAAGGTCATGGATGTCTGTCAAGTTTATTTTACTTATATGGCCTATGTGACCTATCATCTGAGGGTTCTCTGTGTGTATTAACTCATTAATCCTCACAGCAAGCTTAAAAGGTAGTAGCTATATCACCGTCTCCATTGCACAAGCGAGGGAACTGAGACGAGGAGAGGGTAAGTGAGTTGCCCGGCTGGTGAAGCCGAACTTTGGGTAGAGCAGTCTGTCTCCACAGTCCGTGTTCTAAACCGCTATCTTAGGTTTCTGTAGTTCTTTTTTAAAAGAAGAGCAAAAAATCCTAGATACCTCCTCATTGAAACTACCTTCAGACTGAATTCTCTGCTGTGTTCAGAAGTTGGCTTAATGTGAAGTAGATATTGCAGGATAATTCCAAACCAAAACATGCATCTCCATAGAAGGAGAACCTAAAGCCACACAAATACAAACCAGCCATGTATGAGGGACTGAGTTTTGGAAAAATACTGTCTTCTCAGAGTGATGGACTGTTTCTTGTCATGAATACACTTATACAAGCACAGTGCAGAAGAAATTGAGCATTGATTTTGAGCAGTTAAGTTCTGTTCTTGCAGATAATTGACAGTCAAGAAAAATAGGGAGATAGAATAAATTAGAATAAATGCATTAGAAATACAATATACATCTTCTAGCAGCCTTGTTACTCAATTTGTCAAAATGCTTGCAAGCTGTCACAAAGTGTTTCCTTAGCATATTAGTTAACTGAAGAACCATTGTATGTAGGTTTAAATCTTGGATCCATTAACCCACTAGCTTTGTGATCTTGGCAAGATAGTCAACCTCTCTATGCCTCAGCTTCCTTACCTGTATAATGAAGATGCTATTATTACTTCCTTCACAGGATTATTGTGAGAATTAAATGTATATGTATGTAAAATATTTAGTGTAATGACTGGCATTTGGCAAATACTAAGGAAGTATTTGCTATGATTCTTAATAATTAATTTATATTTCACATAAAATAAGTGGTTACCGTCTACAACATCTAGAATAATCTTTGTTTACAAAAATGATTTTTTATTTCAATTGTCTCTCTTTTGGTATAATAGCATTACCTTCTGCTCTATTCCAAATGCGTGAAAAGATAAATACACTAAGATATTAAGAGAGAGAAAACACTATTCTTTGGCAGTAAAAATTTGCCTTTTAAAATAAAATCTTGGTTCATAAATTATATTTTGTTCATTTTATGGTTTGCCACATTTTAGTGGCTTAAAATATAACCGTCTGAACAACAAATGCCTTCAGTCTCTTTTGGGGAAATAAAATGTCAAGATTTTATGATTTAAAAGGAAGAACAATTTAGGAGATCCAAGATGGCAGAGGAGTAAGTGGAAGCTACACTGACCTCCTCCCAGGACAAATCTGGAATTACAACTAAATTTTAGAGAAATCATCCTGACTAACCAACTGAGCACTAGCTGGAGAGGCATTATAACCACAACCAGACAGAAGAAAACACTTCACCATGAGACTGATAGAGAGTGCAGAGGAGGTGCAAGAGGGCAGACGGGCTTCCCATGGGTGGCAGCTGAAGTTCCAGAGGGATATTTTAGTGGCTGGGGGGTTCCCCTTGAGAAGTGTGGGGTCTAAACCCCAAGCTGGGCTCTCTAGTTTACAGAACCAGAGCTGGAAAGGCTGAGATAACATCCGGCTGTGAAAAGTATCAGGGTTTCTGTCTGCCATGGAGAGAGGGCTGGAGACACAGAGAGCCTCTTAAAGGGCCAACACACAAGATTTCATTTGCAGCCACTAATCCTGGGCTCCAGCAGTGGGAGGGCAGAGTAGACTATAGATGCTTGAGGAGAGTCTGGGGTTGGTGGCTCTGGGAAGAGAACTGAACAGTTAGCCTCCAGGATCCTTGTGCTGAGACATTCTCCATACAGCAGAAGCCATCTTTCCCAGACATAACATTCCTCTCCATGAGGCATCAGCCTGAGAAAAAGAAATGGCCCTGCCCACAGAAATGACTCTACCCCACCCTGTGGAACTTATGTTGAGCAGCTCATTACAGCTTGAGGCTATATCATTGATCAGTTCAACAACTAAGGCAGAATTCTGGGAGCTATATGAGACTTCAGTTGACCCTCTCCTGACCCAGTGCTGATAAAAGCAAGACTTGGTGTGCATTCTTTGTGCATACAAACAGACCCAGCATAGGGGGTCACATGCTGTGGATTGCTGATAGCTCAAAACAGATTGGCCAGGGCTAGTCACAAGCAGTGTCTGACGAAGGCCTATAATAGAGTCTTTGAAGATCTCTCTAATACATAGAAACAAATACAAAGAAGCAGCCAAAATGGGGAGACAAAGAAACAGACCTAAAAGGAAAGAACAAGAGAATTCTCCAGAAGAGGGGATAGATGAAATGGGGACAAGCAATTTATCAAATAGAGAGTTTATAGTAATAATTATAAGGATATTCAACAGCATGAAAAAAGACATAGAAAAGATAACAAAGGACCAGTAAGAAATAAAGAATGCAATATCTGAAATAAATAATACACTGGTAGGAATAAACAGTAGGTTAGATGAAACAGAGGATCAAATCAGTGTTTTGGAAGATGAAGTAGAAAAAAGCACCCAGGCAGAGCAGCAAAGAGAAAAATAATTTAAAAAAATGAGGAGAGCTTAAGAAATGTTTTGGACTACATGAGGCATAACAATATCCCCATCATGGGAATACCAGAAGGAGAAGAGAGAGAGCAAAGGATCAAAAATCCATTTGAACCCGGCTAGTGTAGCTCAGTGGATTGAGCGCAGGCTGGGAACCGGAGGGTCCCGGTTCGATTCCCGGTCGGGGCACATGCCTGGGTTGCGGGCCAGGTCCCCAGTGAGGGCCATGTGAGAGGCAACCATACATTGTTCTTCCTCCCTCCCTTCTCCTCTCTCTGAAAATAAATAAATAAAATCTTTAAAAAAAATCCATTTGAAGAAATAATTACTGAAAACTTCCCTTACCTGGTGAAGGAAAAGGACACAAGTCTAGGAAGCTCAGAGAGTTCCAAACAAGTTGGACCCAAAGAAGCCTATATGGAGACACATCATGATTAAAAGGACAAGGCTTAAAGACAAGGAGAGAATCCTAAAGAGAAAAGCAGGTAGTTACATACAAAGGAGCATCAACTTGACTGTCATCTGATTTCTCAATGGAAACCTTTCAGGCCAAAAGGTAGTGGCATGAAATATTCAAGGTGATGAAAAACAAGGACCTACAACAAGGCTACTTTACCCAACAATGCTATCATTTAAAATTGAAGGAGAAATAAAGAGCTTCCCACAAAAGAATAAGCTAAAGGAGTTTGTTAATACCAAACCAGTACTGCAAGAAAGATTAAAGGGTTTGCTTTAAGAAGAAGAGAAAGAGAAGAGAAACAGAAGAAAATAGTCCAGCAATAATATGGCAGTAAATACATATCTGTCAATAATCATTTTAAATGTAAATGGCTTAAATGTTCCAACCAAAAGACATAGGGTAGCTGAATGGATAAGAAAACAAGACCCATATATATGATGCCTCCAAGAGACACATCTCAGATTGAAAGATAATCAGAGACTAATAGTAAAGAAATGGGAAAAGATATTTCATGCAAATGTAAAGGAAAAAAGCTGGGAGAGCAGTACTTATATCGATAAATATACTTTAAAAATCAAGGCTATAGTAAAAGTCAAAGAAGGACACTACATAATGATAAGGGGAACAATGCAGCAGAAGGATATAACGCTAGTAAACATTTACACACTCGTCATAGGAGCACCTAAATATGTGAAGCAAATCTTGATGGACATAAAGGGAGAGATCAACAGAAATAGAATCATAGTCAGGGATTTTAACATCCTGTCAACTTCAATGGATAGATCTTTCATAAATAAAATCAACAAAGAGACAGTGGTCAACACACTACATCAAATGGATTTAATTGATATCTTCAGAGCATTTTATCCAGAAGCAGCTTGAATACACATACTTTTCAAGTGCACATGGAACATTTTATAGGATAGACCACATGTTGGTACACAAAACAAGTCTCAACAAATTTAAGAAGATTGAAATCATAACGAGCATTTTCTCTGACCACAATGCTATGATACTAGAAATCAATCACAAGAAGAACATTAAAAAACACTCAAAAACATGGAAGTTAAATAACATGTTATTAAACAATGAATGAGTCAACAGTGAGCTAAAGGAAGAAATAAAAAAAACCTTGAAACAAATGAAAGTGAGGATCGAAACCTGTGCCCCACAAATTTTGGACTATAATCCAAAATCTTTGGGACACAGGGAAAGCAGTCCTAACAGAGAAATTTATGGTATTACAGGCCAATCTAAAAACAAAAACAAAAACCCTAGAAAAAGCTCAAATAAACAACCTAACTTCACGCTTAAATGGACTTGAAAAAGGACAACAAACAAAGCCCAAAGTGGGAAGGAAAGAGTAAAGATCGGAGCAGAAAAAAATGAAATGAAGTCTTAAAAAAAATGACACAAAAGATCAATTAATCCAAAATCTGGTTCTTTAAAAAGATAAACAAGATTGACAAGCCTTTAACCAGACTCATAAAAAGAGAGAGAGAGAAAGGACTCAAATGAATAAAATCAGAAATGAAAAAATAATTGACAGCAAAGAAATACAAAGGATTGCAAGAAAATATTATGAAGAACTACAAGCTAAAAAACTGGATAACCTGGAAGAAACGGATAAATTCCTAGAAAAATACCATCTTCTAAAACTAAATTAGGAAATATCAGAGAATCTGAATAGACAGATTACACCTACTGAAATTGAAGCAGTAATCAAAAAACTCCCAGCAAACAAAAGCCCTGGACCCAATAGCTTCACAGGTGAATTTTACCAAGCATTCTGGGAAGAACTAACACCTCTCCTTCTCAAACTATTTCAAAAAATTCAAGAGGAGGATAGGTTCCCAAACTCAGTTTATGAGGCCTGCATTATCCCAGTTCCAAAACCAGATAAAGACACTGCAAAGTAAAAAAATTATAGACCAATATTCCTGGTGAAAGTAGATGCTAAAATCATCAACAAAATATTAGCAATTTGAATATAGCAATGCATCAAAATGATCATACACTATGATCAAGTGGGATTTGTTCTGGGAAGGCAAAGTTGGTAAAACATTTGCAAATCAATAAACGTGATTCACCACATAAACAAAATGAAGGATAAAAAAACATATGATCACCAAATAAACAAATTGAAGGATTAAAACCACATGATAATATCATACATCACAGAAAAAGCATTTGATTAAATCCAGCATCCATTATGATAAAAACTCTCAGTAGAATGGGATTAGGGGGAACATAACGAGGAACATACAGGCCACATATGATGAACCCACTGCCAGCATCATATTCAACGGGCAAAAGCTATAAGCATTCCTCTTTAGGTAGGGAACAAGACAGTGATGCCTGTTTTCACCTTTCTTGTTCAACATAGTACTGGAAGTCCTAGCCACAGCAATCAGACAAGAAGAAGAAATAAAAGGCATCCAAATTGGAAAGGAAGAAGTAAAATTGTCATGACTTGCAGATGGCAAAATACTGTACATAGAGAATCCCAAAGATTCCACCAAGAAATTACTAGAACTGATAAATGAATTCATCACAATAGCAGGATACAAAATTAAATCTGTTAAATGAAGAGAGCTGGCAGGATATACTTCCAGGACTGTTGGTAGCAGTATATGAGATGTACATTCAGCTCTCACCGGACTACTTGGGCCACAGAAAAGGCTTACCAAATAGCTGCAATAACTGTGCTGCCCATACTTTTCCTTTAAAAAGTAACAAAACATACAAAGTAGACTAGTCATCATTCCCTCTCATTCCCCTTCCCATACCCCACAAGCTCTGAGAAGAACATTGGCAATTACTATAAAGATTAAAATAGTTATAGGCTATAGTTTACAAAGAGGACCAATTTTTGGCTTTTTGAATTTAGGAAAAGTACGGTTGGCCCTTGAACAACATTGAATGGTTTGAATTGCATGGCTCCACTTACATAGATTTTTTTAATGCATATATATAGTGCTGTAAGTGTGAAATATCAAAATTTGATATTTTCCCTTCACCATTTTTTAACAGTTTCTTTTTTTAGCTTAGTTTTTGTAAGAATATAGTGTATAATACATGTAACATATAAAATATGTGCTAGTCAACTGTTTATGTTATTATTAAGGTGTTTGGCCAATAGTTGGATATTAGTAGTTAAATTTTCAAGGGGTCAAAAGTTATATATAGATTTTTGACCACAAGAGAGTGGTGGACATTTGCACCCATAACTGCCACATTTTTCAAGGCAACTGAACCTAACTTCTCATTGCCTCCATTTTCTCATTTGTGAAATAGGGATAACAGCACTTATCTCTTAAGGATATTATAAAGAATAAAGTTACTCAGATAAGGACAATAGAACAGGATTTGATATCACAAAGGACCCTATTAATATTAACTTTAAAAAAGTATTTGGACATATATAATCTAATTTGACTGTGACAGTGTTTCTTTTTTTTTTTTTAAGATGAGACTTTTCAGTAGATACTAAAACATCTTGGACTTCTTCCAGAACATATAAAAATAGACATTTTTGCCCTGGCTGGTGTAGCTCAGTGGACTGAGTGCGGGCTGGGAACCAAGCAGTCCTGGTTCGATTCCCAGTCAGGGCACATGCCTGGGTTGTGGGCCAGGTCCCCATGAGGGCCATGTGAGAGGCAACCATACATTGCTGTTTCTCTCCCTCTCTTTCTCCCTCCCTTCCCCTCTCTCTCTAAAAATAAATAAAAATAAAATCTTTAAAAAAATAAAAAATCAAAATAAAAAATAAAAAAAATAAAAATAGACATTTTACTTGAACAGGTTTCAGCATGGACATATCTGTGTGAATTACCTTTTTAGGGATTGAGCAGTCCTCCTGCCCAAAAGTAATCCTTCCCTACCAGTCTGGCCTGAAAGTCAGTACCTGCAGGTACTGCTGAAGCAGTTCTAGTTTAAACAACATCAATCGTTTATCCTTGAGGGTAGATGAATTTATTAGGACATTTCCTGAGAGTATTTGACAGGGGATGTTGGCAGACTGGGTAGAGCAAAGCATTTGAGTGCCTGAGGAGGGAGACAAGGACACTCAAAAGGGAAAAGACCTAAAGCAAGGAAGCTAAAAATACTAGATAGCACATGTCACCTGCTTAGGATGTTTGCCTATGGCTGGCCCCACATGTCGTCTCCTTCCTGATAGAGAGACAGACACCCTAGTTGAACTGGCAGCTCCTGTGAGGATGTTTTGGCTCCTTCACTGTAGAGAGGATGGTTTGGTTTGTGTCTCAGACCACGTGGATGAAATATGTGTCAGGCCAATGAAAGAAGTTATTAATGCTATATAAATCAGAATCTCTAATGTGCTTCATTAATTTTTGATAAAATGTCATTGGAGAAAAACAACAACTAAAAAACTCTTAAGTAAAATGAGCGTGACCATTATGCCTGATGTACTTTGGATGTATTTAATTAAAACTCTTCTCCTTTCAACTCTAAACATTGAGTGGGATACACAAGGCAATATACAGATGACAGGTTATAGAATTTTATACTTGAAATGTATGATTTTATTAATCAACATCACCCCAATAAATTTTATTTAAAAAATTGCTTTGAGGAGAAAGAAAACTTTCACTATCACCTCTATATGCCTCCACTGAAGAACACCAGATTTTTCACTGGAGAAGTCTGTAGTGCTTTGCTTGAGCATAGTATGTATCCAACACATGGCTGTAACCTGCCAGTCTATATGGAGGGTCCTTATGGAAATTTGTCCTTGTTTTATTTTAGCTGCTGTAGAAAAATAAAAACAAGTAGACAAAGTCTGTCCGGGAAAAGTCAAGCCATTGTTAATATAATGAGTACAGTTTGCACAACATCTATGTAACCTGGCAGCCAAGGAGAGTGGACTGGAATGCACATGCATGAACAATGATGACTTCACTGTACTAGTCAGTGGGGGCAGTAGGTGCCGTTGAGTGAGCACGTGTACTGTGTGGCCATCGCATTCAAAATGACTGAGAGAGTAGTGCAATGAATGTTTATCAAATTTTGCATTAAGCTTGAACATTCCTTCACAGAAACTATTTGGATGATTCAGAAGGCTGCAGTTACGGGCAGCTGGTGATTGGCAGCTTCATCATGAAAATCCTCTCATGCATCATGGCTCATGTAGAGGTTTTTGGTGACACATCAAATCACCCAGGTGACTCAGCCCTCTTACAGCCAGGTTTGGTGCCCTGTGACTTCTGGCTTTTCCCCAAACTAAAATCACCTTTGAAAGGGAAGAGATTTCAGATCATCAATGAAATTCAGGAAAATATGAAGGAGCAGCTGATGGTGACTGGGAAAACTGTGTGAGGTCTTAAGGTGCCTACTTTGAAGGGGACTGAGGTGTCATTGTCCTATGTACAATGTTTCTTGTATCTTGTATCTTTTTCAATAAATGTCTCTATTTTTCATATTCATATGTTTTCTTGTCCTGCATTTCCTAAACCCTTAGAAGATGACCCCTACTTAGATTGTAGTTGTAAGAAGAGCCACAAGAGAGAAAGAAGAGAAACAAGACCAAGGAAGGAAAAAGCAAAGTTTCCTTGACATGTAGAAAAAGTGTAAGTGTCCCCGAGACTGGGAAGAGACCAGAGATTTCACAATTTTTCATCCGAAACCTGGTGTGGTGTCTGGATGGAAAAGGCACAGGATGCTCTTGCTGTCTGAGGCCAGGGTCAGTTGAGAAGACCCCCAGGAGGTACAGAAATATTATATGCAGCAAAATGTGGATGGTGGGACTCAACAGCAACCTTGGTAGCAAAAAGAATAATCATACTGATACCGAAGATCAAGTGTGGGGCCTTGTCTTCCATTTTCTAGGTATCATAAAAGCTCTCCATGACTGGGATTAGATTTTTTAATACTCTGCTAAATGAACTCAGAGGCATATTTTGTTCGATTTAGAAAACAGAATGGTTGTTTTTTCACCTGCAATTGTTGGTTGTGGTTGAACAGAGTCTTATCCATGTTTCAAGAAATCAGGATTCATGTCTCTCTTTTAATCGTTGTATTGACATCAACTGGCAGAGTGCCTGGTATAGACTCTCAAAAGTATTAGGGATATTTGTTGAGAATAAATAGGTGGAACAACTAAGTGGAAATGTGTTAATGTAAAAAATTCAGTTGAATCTAAATTGCTTGTGACACTAACTGGGTGAAGCTTTGGTGTAGGACATTTTCTCAAATTTGTCATGATTGACACTTTTATCTGGATACTTTGGTATGTCGGTGCATAGGTCTTCCCTGTGGGTAGCAGAATGTTTAACGGCAACCTGGGTCTCTATCCAGGTTACATAGAAATAATCAAGTATCAGAAAATTAGAGTTGAATTTTGTATCTAAAGTTAATCTCCCAAAGGTTAATTTTTTGAAATTGAGGTTGTTGTTATATGGGACTATCTATTTTTCTGAGATCATTTATCAAATAGGCTTATAATTGAGTTTTGTGTGTGTGAGGGATTTACTGATATGAGGCAATGATATTTCACAAAGAAGACTGGATTTAGATTTATAGGATAAAGAATTGAATTCAGGCTTTTGTCATTACTTTTACAACACTTTTCAATTTTCTTGTCTGTATTTGGGAAGTAATCATAAACACCTCATAGATAGCTACAAAAATTAAACTATGTGACACACCCATTCTTTTACAAATTTCCTGACTCAATTGTGTATTTCTTTTTTTATTGAGGTATACTTTACAAATAACATTCTATTAGTTTTATGTATTCAGTATAATGATTTGTATGTATTCCAACATAATCACCACATTGTCTAGTTAACATCTCTCACCATACTGCTACAAAAATTACTTTCTTGTGATGTGGACTTTTCAGATCTACTCTCTTAGCAACTTGGAAATATGCAATATGGTATTATTATTTACAGTAACCATGCTGTACATTACATCCTGTAAATTTATTTTGTCAATGGAAGTTAGTATATATTTGACCCCCTTGACCCATTTTTCACACTCTTCCACCCCACCCCATGCCTGTGTGAGATATGAGCTGAATTTCTTTTTTTAGATTCTACATATACCAGGGATTTGTCTTTGCCTATGATACATTCAATACCATTTAAAACACAAATGCTCCTGGGAGTGGTAACTGAACATATGAAGAGAGTCTAAGGCTAAGGAGGTCAAAACAAAATTTCTCCTTCTTGCTCATAATTTAACTGTGACTATAGACAAATAATACACAGAGCATGTAATATTTACCAAACAGCTATAGAGTCTATGTGCAAACTTCTCAGGGAATGTGGAAGGTTAAGCTAGATAGAGTCAGGGGAGTCAGTGAAGATGGAATTAGTCTAGAAACCACTAAGAAGTTTTAGAGGCAGAGAGAGGCCCGGCCTGGTGGTGGCGATCTTTCACAGGCGGGAAGATATTCTGACCAGTTTTCAGTATATCTCTGGCCAAGCAAGGGCTTGTGAGCCAAAAGGAGATCTTTAGTGTTTTGAAAGCATAACTCTGTCATGGAAGGTATAGAATGGTCTTGAAAGAATTCTTATTTTTATGCTGAGTCTTGGCATTCTGATAAGGAAGAAGGCATAGTTCTATGTCATCAACTTGGATGATGTCTCAGCTAGTCTTATGGGAAAATCATACAAAAAACATTTGATAGTAAATGAGCAACTCCTAAAGTATAGATTTGTGATTGTTTATTTCATGGTTATATTTATACATGCTTTTCATATTGATTTATGGTTCTGGTGAGCTTTCAGGAGATTCTTCAATCTTTCAGGTTAATAAGTATGTTATTTTTATAAGTTAAAATAAAAATCAGTAATATTCCAAATTATTCAACTGGTCTGAACAATGAGAGTATTGTGTAACTATGATGTCACTTCTAGAACTGTCCACTTAGGTAAATTCTCTTTGGAGAAATAGTTCACATACTGGTTCACAGAAGCAAGACTGGTCGGTCAAAATTGTCTGAGGAAGCTTTAAAACTATTGATCCAGACCCAACTCTGAATATTCTGATTTAATAGATCTTGGAAGAAACCCAGGAATCTGTATTTATTTTTTTATTTTGAAAAAACTTTCTAGGTGATTTTAATGCATACCAATTTTTTTTGAGAAGTATTATTATGGAAGAAAGTTTTAGATGCCTAGAAAATTTCATTTAAATTGTATTAACTAGTTCTTAAATAGCCCAGTGAATCTTTAAAAAAGTCTTAAAATCAGTTGTTTTAGAACTTAAATTTCCACATGGAAGTTTTATTTTTCTTATATATCTGAGAAATCAACAACATTTACTGGTCAGAATATAAGTCCATAAACCTCAAAGCTTGTTCTTGTGCCTCACATTGGTGATTCTGCTTCATGTAAAATATCTCTGATGTGCTTATAATCTCTCCATCAATAGGCACAGAATTCTCTGTAGCTTTTACTTTAATTTTACTTTTATTAAATCTATTGGGGTGGCATTTGTTCATAGGGCCATGTGGGTTCAGGTGTACATTTCTGTGATAAATGATCTGTACATTGCATTGTGTGTCCACCATCCAAAGTCAAATCATCTTCTGTCACCATAAAGTTGGTTCTCTGGAAACCATCGATACTGTTGTCTGTCTGTGTCTATGAGTTTCAGTTTTATATCCCACATATGAGTGAATTCATATGGTTCTTAGCTCTTTCTGATTTTTCTGTTGATTTTATTTTAATTTTATTTCATTCCATTACCATTTAGTCCCTTTATACCCCTTCCTCTCACAAGCACCACACTGTTGCCCATGTCCATGAGCCCTTTTTCATTTTTGCTCAATTTCTTGATCCCCTAACCTCTGCCGCAACTAGCTGTCATCTGCTCTCCATCTATAAATCTGTCCCCATTTTCCTTGTTCATTCCACTTGTTCATTAGATTCCGCATATGTGTGAAATAGTATGTTATTTGTCTTTCTCTGACTGGCTTACTTCATTTAGCATAATATTCTCCAGGTCCAGCCATACTGTTGTAAAGGGCGAAATGTTCCTTTTCATGGCTGAGTAGAATCCCATGTGTGAATGTCCCATAGTTGTTTTATCCACTCATCTAACTGATGGGCACTTTGACTGCTTCCACATCTTGATGATTTTAAATAAACCTGCAATGAACATAGGGGTGATTCTGTTCTTTTAAACTAGTGTTTTGGGTTACTTTGGATATATTCCCAGAAGTGGGATTGCTGGGTCAAAAGGCAATCCATTTTTTTTTCAGAGCAGTACCATTCTTTTTCTTTTCTTTTTATTTTTTATAATTACTTTATTGTTTTTTAATTATAGTTGTGTGCATCCTCTCCCCTCCCCCAAGGGCAATCCATTTTTAATTTGTTGAGATATCTTCATACTGCTTTCCACAGTGGCTGCACCAGTCTGCATTTCAACCAATAGTGCAAAGTGTTTCCCTTTTCTCCACATCCTTGTCAGCACTTGCTGTTTGTTGATTTATTGATGACAGCCAGTGTGACAGCTGTGAGATGATGTCTCATTGTGGTTTATATTAAAGGTTAAATTTTCCATCCCTATTTTGGGCATAGTTTGCTCATGACTATGATGGTGCTCTGACCGTCTGCCTGCGGCCCTGGAGCAATACTAGGCACTGTCTGCACTTTCAGTAGACAATTCTTTCCCTTCCTCTGATAAATAAAAACATAAAGGATTTGACAGAAGGAGGCTTAGGAACATTGTCAGAACTCTCCCCTGAATGCCTATTTTGGGTCACCCACTAAGTTAGCTGAATGACTATGATAAAGTGAAAAGATCGTGGGCTTTGGATTTGAATTTCATTTGTTGTCTTATTCATTCTACCAACAAATATCCACTGAGTGTCTCTTGTATGCCAGAGGCTATTCTTGGGCATAGAGATAGGAAACGTGAGACTATATCTTCAAGCATATCATAGGTTTGCGGGAAAGAAACAATTATTACGCAGAGTGATAAAGTGTCTGAAGAGACAGCACAGGGTGGAAAGTTTGAAGAGAATGTCATACACAACAGATATTTGGGGCCGGGGGTGGGCCTGATTGGGACTGTGTTAGAATTTTTAGGAGGTCTTGCTGGAAGGTTTAATCTCAGTTGAAGTTTTAAAGGAATTTTAAATTAAGTGAGAGAGAGTGTGGGGTAGTTCAGTCTAAACAAATATGGGTGTGGTATATTTTAAGAAATGCAAAGAGCTTAGAGAGGTTGAAGAAAGGCTATGAGAGAGGGTACCAGGTGAGGCTAGAGAACGAGGCAAAAGCTAGGTTACCGACATCTGTGAACTTTATCAGAAGGCAATGGAGTGACTAAGTGGGAGTGCCATGATCAGATTTGCATCTTACCTCACCTTGAGGAGGGATGTGGCTGCCAGGCTGTTGAAGTAACTAGGATCAGAGAGCCAGTGATGCTGGTGATGGTGGTGAGGAAATGAATCTGGTGTTATTTAAGAAGTTATTTTGATTGGACTTTTATCCTTCATCACATGCTTGTGTGAAGGAGAGGGTGCCTTGCAGTTTAAAGGTGGCGTCCTTCACCAATTTAGGGAGCATGGGAGGAGGCGTACTTTGGGGGTAGGGCAGAGATTTTCAACCCGCATGCTGCAAGACTTTTTAAAACAGGCAATCCCTGACTATTTAGTCAGGGGCACCGACCTTTCTTCCCTGAGACTATCAACTAAAAAAAGTGATAACGGCCCACGCAACAATAGCCATCCAGTGTGAATGACAAAATTATGTCTAATTTTTTGTCATATCAGCAAAAAATGTATTTTTGGTATGCTGCAATATTTCAGTAATTAGTTTATGTGTGCCATGAGGTGAGAAAGGCCTAAAATCACTGGGGTAGGGTGCTCTGGTCTGCTGCTCCCCGACAGCCCGATTTTCAAAGTGTGGCCCTTTTCCCCTGTTGTGCTGCTACAGACAAAAATAACAACACCAAGTCACAATCACCAAAGCTGTAGATTATTAAGATTATTCAGATCATATATGATACAGCAGAAATATAATATCTAGTCAGTTGCATGTCATGTAATGTGCAAAAACTCTTTTTCCTGTGTCACTACAGCTCAGCTGTCCTGGGGTCACATGTGACCACAAGAAATTAGCCTGAAAAAGAAATTAGAAAGAGGCAAAGACTCTAGTGTTTGGGCAGCACACAGATACACCTTCCAACCTGGAAAGTCTACCAGTGATGTGTATGAGTTTTAAAATGTCTGTGGAGCTAATGGTTGACACACGCTCATTGACAGACAGGAGCACAGACAAGGGCCTGTCCCATTTCTAGGGGGGTGACAAGTGGGTGTGAGCCACACCAGGGTAGGTAAGTGGGTGGTAACCTCCCATATAGGAGGCCTTTGTCTTTATCTTCATTAATGACCCTATCCTAGTCTTATTTCTGGAAGCCAGGTTTGATTTTCCAGATTATAGGGGCCTGTTTTGTAGTGCAAGCATTGTGGACACTTTGGTTTAGGGACAGATGTAGGGGGCAATTGCAATATAGGTCTGTAGTTGAAAATTGCTTTTTAAGCAGACTTTTCTGTATGTCTTGTGAACCTTAAATTGATTATTTTGGAGATTTTGAGCTTATTTCCCCTCAATGTTTTAAATAACAGGCCATCACATAGTCGGTACATTGTTACAAAGTTCTTAGATGACCTTTGAAAGGTCACTGGGTTTTATCGTTTTAAATCCAAATATATTTAAGCTAGAAGTACTGATCTTTGTAATTTTCCGAGGACTTACACATTTTTATCTTGTACAGGCAATAAAGAACTTCCTTATATTTACTTAAGAATGTTGCAAGATGAGAAAATTATACAGAAAATTAAACTTTCTCAAACTCTTAATTACCTTAAAATGTTTGTGAGGATTAAATACTACTTATTAAATTCTTGCATATACAGATCCATTTTTAGTGCTATACATAATCAAGTAATAATAGACATAGACTAATATAGCACTTTACAGTGTAAAAGAAGTAAAAGATAAGACAAAAATATAGAGATATATGTTCCAAATGAAAGAATGGAAGGAGTGTTTGATGCACCAACATAGTTAAACAAATTGTTAAGTTTTGGCCATTTGATACCAAACACTACCAATGGAACCATGTAGTCTATGTGTAGAATCTCAGCCTTAATTATAATCGATATGTAGAATATGTTTTATGATTTTTTTACTCTGATATGACTTCAAAATTTAGACAGACTTATCGCAGTCACAACAACGCAAACAAACAAAACTAAAACCAAGCAAAAAGCCCAACATCACATTTTTCCAGTTTCATTTTGTCTTCACCTTACCCTCACATTTGCGTGGGCAAAACATAGCACATCCTTTAGATTAAGGTATCTCGAACTTCAACTAAGTTAGACCTCTAAACTTGCAGAACGCTTTCAAAACTGAGCGTTCCCAACAGAGAATAGCCTCTCCTCACCCAGGGCTTCTGAGCAGAGCCCTTTAATGTTTCATTATATCCCGGCAGCTTCTCTGGCAAGGTCAAGATTATCATCTATTTTTTCAACAGGCCTAATGGTGGATGATTTGTAGTGCAGTTTATAGAAATAAAGGCTTATCATTATAATTTCTTCAGTTCTTTTTGAGGCTGTGCTAAAGAAGACTTCACTTTTCTTTGTCATTTGCATATGCTTTTTGTTCTTGTTTGTGAACAATAGATAAAAGGCCAAAGAAATCTGTTCACTTGTGCTTTGTAATGTGGCCAGACCTATAGCGCTCATGGGACTATTGTTTGGGCAGAGGCATTTTGGGGTCTTTTGGGCCACGGGAAGGTTTTATGAAGAAATCCTTTGTGTCCTCTTGCTGACTGGCCACGGGCAGAGGTAAGGGGTGCAAGTGGAGCTATGCTGAGTGCCCCCTTCTCTGGGTGAATAATGCTATTTGCTGGTGATATTTTCCTTGGGAAAAATCACGTGACTAAGCAATTTGCTTACTTATTCTGAGTTAGCTACTTTCACAAAAAAATATGAGGTTAACATGAATCTATTTTTTTCAATTTCTTGTTTTAAGTACTCAACTAATACTGAGCTTCACTAAGTGCAAAGAGGTAGTTTAGGTGCCAAAAACATGTTAAATAAGACAAAGTTTCTGCTTTTATGAAGATTAGTTTCTCCAACTCTCTTTGAAATTGTAGGATTTTTTTTTTTTGTCATTTATTCACTTCTTTCCTTCCTTTCTTCTTTTGTGAATTACTGAGATTTGGGGAGGAAATAGGCATGTAAATCTCACCCTATATTTGTTCCCTTTTCTTGGGAGGCTTCTGGCAGCAGAAAACACATTTCACACTACATGTTGAAGGAGCAGAGCTGTGTGTGAAGGAATGAGGTTATCAAATGTGCTTGTGGTGAACTGTGAGTCTCTCTAATTCTGAGTTTCAGTCCTCATAAGCCCATGTCTGCTGCATGCCCAAGCCATGCGTTGTGATCTCAAGTTTACTAATGATGTTGATAGCTTGTTCTTTATCTGTTGTCTTAAAAAGTCTTTTTTGGACTTACTTCTCAAGTGATTCAGAACTTGGGCAGGGAAAATCGATGCTATTTCTAGGTCCTCTTGAAACACCAACTTATTATGAATATGTTAGAAATTTTGAGAGATAGATAAAGCCTGGCTTTGGGTAAGCAAAATAACTTTAACTAGGTCATTTTTAGTTTGATGCTATTTTTCAAATTGGGTTTTTGAACTTTGTCATGCTTCCTATTATTTCATGTGGCTGGATTTTGTATTCAAGGGTCCATTTTTAACTTTTGTAACCAAGGCAGGCATCGAATTCCAGGAAGTAGCACTGACCTTTCATGTTGTCGAGAAGAAAAGGGATCAATTTCAGAAGTGGGTTCCATCATTAGAAACTCATTTGAGCCCTGTT
Organism: Micronycteris hirsuta; assembly: GCA_004026765.1. NCBI lineage: Eukaryota > Metazoa > Chordata > Mammalia > Chiroptera > Phyllostomidae > Micronycteris > Micronycteris hirsuta. Next base: position 21,849 of record PVJI01017942.1, read on the forward strand.
TGCTGTAGGAGAAGAAAAGAGGGAAATGAGAGACTCAAGCCATCTCATTTGCCAATGGAAGAAGAAGGAACAGAAGGAAAAACTTCTTGAAATGGAAATGTTGCCAAGTATGGGAAAACTTGGCTTGAAAGGCCTGCGGGGGAGGCATCAGTCCTGAGTGGGTCCCGGAGCACATGCCTCGGAAGCATCAGGAGCAGCCTCGGTCTAGCACTCTGCTGGGAGTGCGTCTCCAGCTGAGAGAACGGCGGGGAGGAGGGACAGACCTTTCCCAGAAGGCCTAAGCTATTCCAGAGCAAGTGGTAATGACAGCAACCGCTGCCACAGGGTAGCAGTGTCTACCCCCAAGATGCCGTGGCTTTGAAAATGTTGGTTATTAAAACAGGCACTTAAAGTAAGACTAGGTGAGTAAGACTGCCACCATTGTAAAGCTCTACACTTTTTCCGAAGGCTAGCAAATCAAAAAGCTGTGGGAAACTCTACACAGGTTGACCCCTCCTCAGACATGATAAATGCACATTACAGCAGTCCCTCCTTACCCTGGGGGGCATGGAGGACACGTTCCAAGACCCCCAGTGGACGCCTGCAACCTCAAATAGTATTGAACCCTACATACAGGGTGGGGCGAAAGTAGCTTTACAGTTGTTCATATGGAAAATAATATAATAATACAGAATAAACCGTGTTTCATATAGTCACATCTGTACATCTAATTTTGTCCACCCTGTGTACTATGTTTTTGCTTATACATGCATATCTATGATAGAGTCTAATGTATAAATTAGACACAATGAGAGACTAACAATAACTAATAATAAAATAGAGCAATTGTTTAATATATTGTAATAAAGTTATGTGAATGTGGTTCCTCTCTCCTTCTCTCTCACATTATCTTATTGTACTGTAGTCTCCTTTTCGTGTTCAGGAATCACCTCCCTGGTCCTCTTTGGCATGTCCAAATTGCCAGCGTCACTAGTGGTACACTTTGGGGCCATTATTAAGTAAAATAATGGTTACTTGACCACCAGCTCTCTGATTCCGCAATAGTCCATCTGATGACCAAAATGGCTACCAAGTGACTGGCGGGTTTGGGAATATATGCCGCACAAATGGATGAGTCACATCCTGTGGGCAGGACTCAGAAGAGTTCATCACCTTACTCAGAATAGCCCACAATGTAAGATTTATAAATTGTTTATTTCTGGAATTTTTCATTTAATATTTTTGGACCAAGGTTGCTTCCAGTAACTGTAACCACAGAGAGTGAAACCATGGATAATGGGGGACTACTGTAATTATTTTGATAGGAAACTTTTCTATTAAGTTGAAGTTTATAGTTCAAAGACTCCAGATATCTGGAAGACTGATCAGCAACTTGACAGGATAAAACAAATAATTTTTTTTCTAACAAAGACAATATATTTTATTTTTTAACATGCAAACTTTGTTTTCAGTTTTCAAATAAATTTTTTAGAGTAGGTTCAGAGCAACATTAAGTGCAAGGTACACAATTTCCTATGCAATACCCCCATCTCCCTGCACGCACAGCCGCTTTTATTATCAAAATTCCTGACCAGAGTGGTACAGTTGTTACCAATTGATGAACCTACATTGATATCTCCTTATCACTCAAAGTCCATAGTTTACAGTAGGGTTTGCTCTTGACATTGTGCAGTTTATGGATTTGAACAAATGTATAATAACATGGATCTATTATACAGTATTATGCAGAATAGTTTCACTGTCCTAAAAAGTCTTCTGTGCTCTCCCTAGTCATTTCTCCCTCCCCCAGGCCCTGGCAACTACTGAACTTTTTATTGTCTTCATAGTTTTGCCTTTTCCAGGATGCCAGATAGTTGGAATTATATAGTATGTAGCCTCTTCCGACAAGCTTCTATCACTTAGTAATATGCATTTAAATTTCCCCTCTGTCTTTTCTAGTTTGATCATTTTGTTTACCTTTCAATAATATTTTATTGTCTGAATGTAAAGAGTTTATCCATTCACCTACTGAAGGGCATCTTGGTTGATGCCACATTTTGGTAATTATGAAAAAAGCTGCTATAAACACCCATGTGCAGGTTTTTGTGTAGACATAAGTTTTTAACTCATTTGGGTGAATGCCAGGAAGTGTAATTGTTGCATCATATGGTAAGAAAATGTTTACTTTTGTGAGAAACCAGCAAGCTGTCTCTCAAAGTAGCTGTACTACTTTGCATTGCCATCAGCAATGAATGAGAGTCTCTGTTGTTCCACATTCTCACTAGCATTTGGTGTTGTCAGTGTTTTGCAATTTTGTCATCCTAAGAGGTGTGTGCTTGTATCTTGTTTTAATTTGCAATTCCCTGATGACATATGATATGGAGCATCTTTTCATATGCTTATGACCATCTGTATATCGTGTTTAGTGAAGTGACTTCAGATGTTTTGCCAATTTTTAAAATCAGTTTGTTCATTTTCTTATTGTTGAGTTCTAACATTTCTTTATATGTATTGGATAACAGTTCTTTATCACATGTGTTTTTCTGGCATGTAATTTCTCCCTGCCCGTGGTTTGTGGTTTCATTGTCTCAACAATGTCTTTCTCAGAGCTGAAGTTTTTAACTTTAACAAATTTCAAATTATCAATTATTTCTCTCATGGATAGTAGTTCCATAGGTCGTTTTTTTCCTTCTGGTTTCTTTATATTTTCTTCTTTACCTTGGATTTCCTGAAGTTTTAATATGAAATGCCTAGGACTGGATTTGTGATATTATCTTGCTTAGTGTTTTCTGAAATTTCTGCTGGTGTGGTTTGTTTGTTCAATAATTTTTGAAAATCTTTGTTTTTACTTCAAATATTTCTTCTGCTCCTTCTTTCTTCCTTTTTCTGGTATTCCAGTCGCATTGATGTTACTCCTTTTGAAATTGTCTCAGTTCTTGGTTGCTTTGTTTGGATTCTTTTTTTTTTTTTCATACTTTTATTTTCTTCGCACTTAAGATTGGGAAGTTTGTGTTGCTCCATCTTCAAGCTTATTGGTCCTTTCCTTGACCTTGTCTAGGCTAGCAGTGAATGCATCAAAGACATTTTTCATTTTTATTACAGTGTTTCTTACTTCTAGTATTTGCTTTTGAATCTTTCTTAGAGTTTCATCTCTCTGCATACATCACCCATCTGTTCTTACATGCTGTCTGCTTTTTTCTTTGGAGTTCTTCACATAATAATCATAGTTATTTTAAATTCCCTGTCCAGTAATTCAAACATCTGTGTCATACCTGAGTCCAATCTTACTTCTTGCTTTCTCTTTATACTGTGCATTTTCCCCATGTAGCATGCCTTGTAATTTTGTTGTTGAAAGCTGGATATGACGTGCTCAGTGATACAAACTGGGGTAACACAGGCCATCAGTGTGAAGTTTTATGTTAATCTGGTTAGTTGTTGAGCTATTTTTAATTTTTGCTGTAGCAATGGGGGCCGGAGGCTTCAAGTTTGTCTAGTGTCCTCCTCTTTGCTTGCCTGCTGACTTGGGGCTTTCCTAAGGCTCCTCCTTAGAGAGAGTCTGTGTCTTACAGCCCTTTCAGCTGTTACCATATTGGAGCCCTATGTATGCATGGTGAAAAGTCTTGGAAGAGGGGAAGTATTTGACATTCTTTGGTTAAACCTCTATTTTTAGAGGGCCTTCAAAGTGTTTCATAGCCACACCCCCTCTTCAGTGAGATATGAAGCCTAGTGGGTGCTAAAGTGGTAGAAATGCCCTACCTCTAGGTGAAATAAAACTGGGAGTTTCTCCTCCCAGAGAATTGTCCTTTGTTAGGGAAAATGGGCTAGGTACATTCTATTTTTTTTTAAAGATTTTATTTATTTAATTTTAGAGAGAGGGGAAGAGAGGGAGAGAAACATCAATGTGTGGTTACCTCTCATGCATCTCCTAATGGGAGCCTGGTCTGCACCCCAGGCATGTGTCCTGACTGGGAATCCAATCAGTAACCCTTTGGTTTGCAGGCCAGCACTCAATCCACTGAACCATACCAGGTAGGGCAATGGACTAGGTATACTTTATAATGATTATCCTTCCTACCCAGACAGACCCGGAAGTAATCTTTCTCTACTCTTCATGGCGAGTACTTGGTGACAAAATCTTCAGGTGTTACTCACTTTCGTTCTATCTGTACACTTTAGTCTCCAGTATTTTGTCAGGTTACATCTGACTGTTGCTACTAGTTTATATTTCTGGTTGAGTTTGCTCCAGGTAAGCATCTCATCTCTAAATCTTGGATTCACCTGTTTCTCCAGGTTTCAAGGTAGCAATTTTTCCTGTGACTCCAGTTTTCTGATTAGCCCACGAGAGTACTTGATTTTTAATTTGTTCAGCTCTTTCTTGTTCTAAAAATAGTTGGGATGACTTCCAAGCTGTTTACATGTTGGAACTAAAGCTGGAAGTCCCTGTGATAGGCTTTAATGGGTAATATGCACATAATGTGGGATGAGAAATAGAATAGGGAGAGGATTTTCAATCTTGGAGTGAGTGACCTTAGAGTCATTTTGATTGAGGAACTTTTTAGAAGTATTTTGAGGGCAAATTCAACCCTGCCTCTTATGTGGATCCTAACAAGAGGAGTTTGCATGTGTAGTAGCCTTATAAAGGTAGAAGCAGGTTTGCTCAAAGAAACTTCTGATCTTTTCCTCAAGAATGAGATAACCATACCTTGTATGACCATCATATTAATCATCAAACTCAAATGGCCAACAGATCAAAAACTGGGTAAAGGTTAGGAGGGAACATTTATTCCCTATTTCTGTTTCCTTCCAGGGAGGTTCATTAGATTTATATCCAGGGTCTCTCTCTGCCTTTTCACTTTTCCCCAGGGATGGGGAAGTAGCTCACATTTGATGAATTTGGGAGAGAAACCAGGCATGCATGCTTACACTTCGACCCTTTTCTTCCTCTTGGGAGACAGTTACCTGTATAATGTTCCCATTCTGTTTTGCTCCTTCAAGCTGTTTGAAAGGTGAGGCCCCACCTGGGGAATCTGAGAGTGGCCCCATGTAACTCTGTCATTATGGCAAATCTGGCTATTTCTGGCTTTGCAACTAAAAACTCGAAATCACCACACACCTCAGCCATTTCATCTAATCTAAGCTGTATCAGTAATAAAAGGGATATTTGGGTTTTCACCTGATTGACTATTAGTTTCAATAGACTTCATTTTTGAAGTGTTGATTTATAGAAGAGTTGGACACATGGTATAGAGAGTTCCTATATGTATCTGACACCGTTTCTCCCGTTCTGAACATCTCACATTACCATGGTGATTTTGCTGCAACTAAGAAACAAACACTGGTATATAATTAGTAACCACAATCCAAAGTTTATTCAGACTTCATCAGTTTTTCCTCTAATGCCCTTTTATTGTTTTAGGATCAAATTAATCAATCAATCTAAAACAGTTCCTCAGACATTCCTTGTCTTACATGACCTTCGCAGTTTTGAGATGGTGAAGTGCTTTGTAGAGTGGTCAAGTTAAGTGTGTCTAATATCCCTCTCAAGGTCAGACAGGGGTTATGGACTTGAGTAAGAATAACACCGAGGTGAAGTGCTGCCCTCATCACATCACGTCAGGGGTGCGTGCTATCAATACGACTTACCACTGGCGCTATAAACCTTAATCATCTGGCCTTTTCCAGGTTTAACCCCTGCAACATTATTCTTTCCACTGCCCTTCTCTACACTGCTGGAAACAAGTCACTAATCACAGTTCACACTCGAGGGGTTATTTTACAATACTTTTAGTCTAACTTGCAATTAGTTTATAAATTAGGCAGAACAGAGAGTTGGTATTTCTCAGACCACAAGAAACCCCAACATTAATAAATATCTACCTACAGGGTTAGTCTGGAGAATAGATTTGTTAAATGGACAGAATGGGCATTGTGGGGAGGTAAGAGAGAGTGGCTTCGTGGTTGGGGGTCTTCTCTGAGGTGGGCGACTGGCCAGAGAGTGGCAAGGGACACACAGCAGGGTCTGGGGGCTAGAACCAAGAGGACAGGCGGGACGTTCCCAGGGGAGCATCAGCTGAGGGGTACAGCATTTGTCCACACCTGCAGCAGGCAATCAGTGGTTCAGTGGGCTCCACAATTGAAAAAGAATACATTTTCTTGTGTTGATTTATATGAAAACTCAATGTTCTTTTGCTTGTTTTCCCACATGCACATGTGACTGATGGCCAGGAAAAACCAAATGAATTAACTTTTAAGGGCAACCTCAGCCCCTGGGTCATCCTTGCTAAAGAAAGACAAGTGGGTGCGTGAAAAGACAAATTAAAAAGCATCTGCTGTCAACAAGTTACATCAGTTTAGATCAACTACCAAGGAAACTAATTTAATTTTGTGCTGTTTCCATCCTAAAGCTCTTTCACTCAGTAGGTTATTGCTGCTATAAAACTGATGTTATTAATAGCTTCTTCAATCAATAAAAAAATGGAGGCTTAAAGGTTGTGGAATTCTTATTTTTGACTTAGACTTTTCCAACTAAAATGACCTTCATTTTGTACTTTTCTTCAATTATCACATAGCTATCTTTTAAAATTCATATTTGACAAAATGTGTCTGAAAAGGATAGTTTCATAGACAAGAGGGAAAAATCAATTATATATTTTAAGATAACAAATAAACAGTTTGATGTGCTGAACCCCAAAACATTACATTCTCTGGACCTGCCCTTATTTTTCTATTTTATTCCTAAAGTCTTTGAAGAAGATAATTGAATGTACATGTATTACTTTCCTCATGCTTACATTAACATTTTTTGATCATATAAGTGATTCATGCTCATTGTGCAAAATTGAGAAGCACAGAATATTGGAATGAAAACTATCCTAAGACTATTGTTTTTCAATCAATATTTATGAAGCTTCTATTATGACACTCCTCTCAGTGCTAGAGATACAGCAGTGAGCAAAACAGAGAAAAATTCATGCCTTCTTGTAACTTTTATTCCAGCGAAAAGAGACAGACCAAAAAAAAAAAAGTAATATGTGTAATAAAAGTAATATATGGGGTGTGGGGGAAGCCAGGAGAGAGGGATGGGCGTGCATGGAGAGCCTGGGGGAAACTATAGTATTTGAAAATAGGGCCATGGAGGAAAGCTTACTTAAAAACTATTTGAGCAAAGAATTGAAAAGGTTGAGAGAAAGGGCCAGGTGTAGGTCTGGAGCAAGAACATTCTCTGTAGAGCAAACAGCAAGTACAAAGGCCCTGAGGTGAGGTTTTTACTGAGGTGAATTGGGAAGCATTAGAGGGTTTTAAGCAGAGGAGAGATTTAATGAGTTAACTTTTTAAAGGATTGCTTTGGCTGCTCTGTAAAAATCGATTTAACAGGGGCAGAATGAAAGCAAGGAGACCCATTTTATGGCTCTTGACTGGTGGAACCAACCAGGTATCCTGAAAATTAGTGGAGCTGAGGTTAATGACAGATTTTTTCACCATTGTTTCATGGTCTTTAATAATGTTCTAGTTCATTTTTAGGTGACAACTTTTAATTCTAGGGCATTTATGCTTGGTTCATTTTTCAGTCAACTGGAATAACTATTTTTTTCCATGATACAGTATGTTTTCTGTGTTCTTCCATTAGTGAGAATATTTTTTAAGTGTAAAAACAATACAAAGCCAATTTGGTTGAACATACTGTTTTTAATCACTGTCTTACTAATTAGTTCTATAGATATCGTTCTATTGAGTTTTTGGCAAAGGATACATTTGTTCATGTGTATGCTATTTTCTGGCTTCAGTGTACATAGAATTTTCTTTACTTAGAAATATAAAACAAATTGCCAGTATACTTCTAAATTTGCTCTTTTAAATTTTGAATGGGATTAAAATTAAAGTTGAATAGAATTCAGATAATTCTTTAAATCTGCATTTATTTACATACAAGAATTACATCACAGGAATTTTCTTCTATTTCTTTTTTGATTATTGTCTTTCCCGTAAATAATCTGATATATTACTTAGACCTATGGTCTGACATTGTCATGATTAAACCTCATTTTATTTTCTTCTCTGTTGGTTCTACTGTTTATGGGCAACCTCCCAAACTTTGCCCTATATGGAACAATTAATGTTTTGTAGTATCGGATTTACTCTTCAGCCATTCTATTGACCTTTACAATCCCACCGTTAATATTTATAGTTTCTTTGTAATATGTTTGGGGGCAGACTTTAAAGAACCCATGAGTTGTAAGTTTGGACCCAGAAAACCTTGGACAAAGATTACCCTCCTTCACTTAATCCATCCCCACACACAAAACTTTCAAGTCCCTAAGGCAAAAGAAAATGGAAAAAAAAACCCAGTTACATCATCGGTAGTGGTCTAGACCCACATCTACCAACAAGGCCCATTAATCTTGTTAGAACTTGACCCTGCACCCTCCTTCCATCCCCCCCCGAGGCAGCAGGAGAGGAGCAAATGTAGGCCTGTGTGTAGGAGCATATGGTGGGGAGCCTTTTCAAGCCCTGCTCAATATCATTTCTCTAAGAGCTGCAGAGTGATTTTACACTACTTTGAAAAACTGGCCGAGTAAAACCTGGGAAAGGATCTCATTCTCTGTCTCGGTTTTCTCTGCCCAACACTTTTTTATTAAAGAGAAATCTGTAAACATAGATATTTCCCCCAATTAAAAATTAGTAATAAAAATGTCTGCACAGAGAAATATCTCAGAGCTGACTCAACTATTTGATGAGCTGATTTCAGAAATAGCATTTTATTTATTTGTATGCCTTGTAGGTTTCACACATCGTGAAAAGAGGTAATGACTAGCAATATGATTCAGCTCAGGAAAATGTATCTACCCTGATATAGCCCTGCATCTCACCTGTCTTCTAGTGACCCAACGCTGCATTCCTTTCACCTTTTTTTTAATGGCTTTCTGGTCCTGTTTCAAGAGGGCCATGGATTTTCTAACCCAATAGAAGATGCCAAATATTTTTCTAAAATTTTCTATGTACATTTTTTCTTTTGATTCCCTCCCCCTGTATCATTTGCTATGTTTTTGTTTTACTGATCCTCAAATAACAACAAAGAGATAGAGCCCGAGAATCTGCCAATGGAGTGTTTTTTGCAGAGTGCCAGTGTGTCGCCTTGGTGCCCTTCTGTCTACTTGGCTAATCAGTTTCCTACTCATTCCACAGCTGGAAGGCAGATAAATGGGCTAGTTACTAGCTCAGTATCCAGTACTCTTTCATTTGTCTTACCTTTCCTGACCTAAAATAAGATGATCTCCTACCTCCACTATCTGAACAGATGGGATGCTCCATATTTTCCAGTATTTTCTGCTACCAGATGGCTTCCATCTTTGCCCCTATGCACCACTCTACTTATGGGGACTATGCATTCCAGTCTGTAATGTCTTACTACATGTCTCGTACATAATCTTACATCCTGCCATTTTTCCATTTATCACCATCACTGAATGCATGAGGACAGAGGTACATGTGAGAGAAGCCACATGTGAGATTTTGATTTGCTCAAAAGCAATCTCCGTGAACTATAGGAACATAAGCTTTTTTTCCCTAGACTTTTAAGTGCCCTTGAAAGATGTAGGGCCCTCATTTGCTGCTGCTGCTGACACTGCCACACACTTGAGCACCTATTTTTGCACAGGCTTTTTGTCAGAGCTATCATTTTGATATATTCCCCAAAGTGGAAAAATCATACCACAGTTCTATCTTTAATTTTTTGAGGAACCTCCATACTGTTTTCCACAGTGGCTGAATTAATTGGCAATCCTACCAACAGTGATTCTCTTTTTTCTGCATCTTCCCAGCATTCACTGTCTCTTGTCTTTTTGATGCTAGCCATTCTACAGGTGTGAGATGAGATCTCATTGTGGTTTGGATTTGGGTTTCCTCCATAATTAGTTATGTTGGGCACCTTTTCACACACCTGCTGGTCAATTTGAATATCTTATTTGGAAAAATGTCTATTCAGGTTCTTTGCCATTTTTTAATTGGATTGTCTCTCTTTCCTCCCCCCACCCACCTCTACCCTCTCTCTCTCCTTTCTTTCCCAAAAACTCCGCAATGACTACATCCTAATCTGGGTGTACCACCTGACTTTGGGTGGTACTATGAACTTTCATCTTTTCTAGTGACTACCTAGTTATCCAAAACAGGGGGCTCCCCCGTGGTGACTTTCACTGCTCCATAAAGGAGTTAAGGGGCATCACAATCAGGTTTTTACTGTCTTTTTTCAGGTTCGTTCCCAGATATGTTGCCAACCTTCACTTCTGCCCAAGGGAACATTGTTCTTTATTTTAGATGTCTTCTCAGTCAAAACTATTTTGCTTATAGACAGCTGAATCCTTGATCTTATGATTTCATTTGCCTCTGGCAGAAATTAAGTATCTTTTTACAAAGTTTTCTTTCCAGAAAGACTTCTGTTTTGCGTGGGAACATCCTCCACAGTGATTCTTCTCTCTTCCCAGATTTTTCTACTGGATTTATCTCACATCAGTTAGTGTACTCTTTTCTGTAATATGTTGAGACTCTCTAACTGGGATGAAGTCACTACTCTTTCATTCCAGTTTCTTTAAGCCAATGATTCTTAAAGTGTGGTCCCTGAACCAGTAAAATCAATATCACATGTGAATTTATAAGACATGAAAATTATAACCCTTACCTGAAACCTACTGCATAAGACACTCTTTTTTCCCTAAAAAAATACTTTATTTATTTATTTTTAGAGAGAAGGGAACAGAGGAAGAAGAGGAGAGAAACATCAATGTGCGATGGAAACATCTATCATTTGCCTCTCGCACGCCCCCTACTGGTACCTGGCACACAACTCAGGCATGTGCCCTGACCCCAAATGAGCGGTGGACATTTCGTCCACAGGCTGGCGCTCAATGTGCGGAGCACGCCGGCCAGAGCTGGAAAAAGAAACTCTTGGGGTGGGGTTAGGCAATCTGTTTTCCAACTAGTCCTTCAGGTAATTCTCTGGCATGCTAAAGTTTGTAGATGCCCACTCTCCCTGGGCATTACAGTCTTATTGGAGGTAGGAAAAGGAGGTTTTACTGGAAAGATAAACATTAAAAAAATGATCTTAGGGTTTTGATATGGTAGCCTTGTTTAAGAACCATGACTCCAAACTGCTTTCCTTTTTTCAGTTTTAAGACTCTATCCCATATTACCAGCTGGCCTTGATCTTGCTAACCATCTGTCAATCTGCTGTGTCATTAGCATTTCCAAGGTGTATTTTACGTTGGCTAGGGTTTCATCTCCCAGGGAAATAGAGATAATGAGGAAATTTGATTAGAGAAGATATTTTTGCACGTAGTTTTCTCTCCTCGGTAAAACCTGGGACATCGGCCATCAGAGGCACCACAATCCAATTTACATCTGGTTGACATATGCTTTCCACCACTGCATACCCTAATGTTCCAGCATTTGTGGGAACTAGCTTTACCTGCTGGTTAGCCTTTCTTTGTTCCTGCAGTGTTTATGCTTGCCTTAGCAATGAAGAAAAGTTAAAGCGTCTTCAATCTCTTAATCTTCAATAATATTTAGTAGCCAAGATACATCTGTGAAATGAGAAGTCTTAACAAGTTCTTTTTTTCCCCTAGAGTTTATTGGGGGTGACACTGGTTAATACAATCATGTAGTTTCAGGTGCACTATTCTATAATACATCATCTGTATATTATATTATGGGTTCATCACCTCAAATCAAGTCTCCTTCCATTACCATTTATCCCCCATTTATCTTCTACTTCCCCCAACCTTCCTTTCCCTCTGGTTATCACCACATTCTTGTCTCTCTTTGAGGTTTCTTTTTCTTAATCCCTTCACCTCTTTTGTACAACCCCCCCCAGCCTCTCTCCCCTCTGATAGATATTAGTCTGTTCTCTGTATGTATGAGTCCTAACAAGAATTTCTAACTAGAAATTTTACTTTTGATAACATGAACTTTTTTTTTAGGCTGACAGAGAACAACCTGTGCAGCCAGTTGGTTTTATGTGGATTACACAAAATATACAATTGTAAGCCAGCAACTTACACACAAAGCCAGAAAACCTGGACCAGTAGATAAGAAAAGACAGCCATTAGGCAGGCTGAGTGCTCTGCATGCGAGCCTCATCTATCTTTTTCTCCTTCCCTGTTTTCTTTTTCTTACTGATTTTCCACCATCTGCAACATAATGTCTTAAACAAGAAAATAAAAATACTTGCTCCCAAATATACTGCTTTTTATATAACCGAAAAACAATCTGTGTAAAAAATTTAAAATTGGCAGTGCTTAAATCCACAGAGACTATGAATATGTTACTATACACAATTCTGCAAACTGCAAAAAATGCTAACAGGAACTTTCTGTTAAGGCACTTATATTTGGCACTAACGGTGATTGTTGGGTAACTATCTCATTCTTCTATGAAAGTTATATTTTAGGTTTTAAATAATTTAGGGCTAAAAAATTCCATTTGCTAAAAGGATGTCTGTCCTTCAGGTTGAAGGGAAATGATCCCAGATTGAAATTCACATCTAAATGAAGGAATAAAGAGAATCGGAAGCATTAAATACATGGGTAAATATAAAAAAGTGTTCTTTCTTTTTATAATAT
>PVJI01017943.1:0-34415 GCA_004026765.1 Micronycteris hirsuta
TCCATTTTTTGAATTCTTGTTTCTTCATTCTTTTCTGGTTGAATGTTTTTTTCTTTCTGCTGGTCCACTCTGTTGATCTGAGTCCCAGTTTCATTCTTATCTCTATTGGTTCCCTGCAGATCTCTCCTCATTTGTTCAAGCAATTTTGATAATTTTTCGTTGAATTCTGAAAGCATCCTAATTACAAGGGTTTTAAACCGTGCATCTGATAGGTTGGCTATCTCTTGGTTGGTTAGCTCTGGAGCTTTGATCTGTTCCTTTCTTTGGGCCATTTTTTTTTCCCCTCGGTGAGCCTGTTACTGTAAGGAGGGCGGAGCCTTGGGGTTCAACTGGGCAGGGAAACTCATAGTAGTTGTGCTGTGACGTAGCCATGGGGGCGGGACCTGAGCGCACAATGGCGCCTTCTCTGCTCTTTGTACCCACACTGCCTCCTGCAAGCAATTCGGGCCCCTCTGCGCTGGCTCCTCCGGGGGTCGCTCCGGGGTCGGTAGACGAGCTGCCCAGCTCCAATCCCCCGCGGGTCTCCCCAGTGAACTTTCCTGTGAGGCCGGGAGTTCCTCCTGCCGCAGACTCCACCCCCACAGGCACTCTCAATCTGCGCCGATGGGTTGTGCCCTGCTTTCTCTCCTGGTCCCTCTGCCCACGAATGCGGACCTGCCAGGTCCACCAGTCTCGGCCCTGCTGGGTCCAGATGAGCCAGGCGCTGGCTATGCTTCGGTTAGGCACCCCCGTCTCGGTGTGCTGCAGCCCCGCGGGAACCGCCCCTCCAACCGTGGTCCTACCGTCTGCTCACCAGCTCGCCGCGGGGTCACGAGCGCTCTCCCTCCGCCCTGCTCCTCCCGGCTCACCAGACTGGATGAATGTATCCTCTTTAATTCCTTGGTTGTCGGACTTCCTCTCAATATGACTTTCTGTCAGATCTGGCTGTTTTTGGTTGTATAGATTTCTGATTTTTTTCCTTGTTTGGTTGTGCGAGATGGCACGGCACCTTCACCTATGCCGCCATCTTAGGAAGTCCCTAAAAAAGATATTTTATAATATGGACATAGACAAGTTTTATGTAAGGTTGATTACTTTTATAAAGATCTGCTATAAAGATCTTCCTGCTATTGTTTAATTTATAGATTTTATGGGTTTTCATGTGAGATAAATGCCTTACATAAAGGTGGAAGGGATGATGGATGATTTTTAAGTACCAGAGATTTTAAAATATTGAAATTAGTTAGATATTGATACCTATTTAGTAGAAATTAACATTTTGATTTAGCCAGGAAGGGGAAAGGAGTCTCAAACCAAGTATTTTATATTGTAGTATAATTCCATGCACACAATAGCTGCTCAGTGATTTTTTAAAAATTAAATTGAATTAATTCAAGAGGTTCAAACCACATTTAAAGTATAATGGGTAATTCAACAGACCTCCCAGCCTACCTCACTGCACTGAGGCCAGACTCGCTGGCAGGAATGTGTGAAATACATGTAGCAGTGAGGACTACATGTCATGTATCCCATTGCCATATATAATGTGTAATGTGATTATATCAAAGGGGGGACGTGGGGCTCAGAGGAGGCCCAGAGGACTTCCAGCTGTAGTGGGAAGGCACAGATCCAAGGGGTAACTGATGAAATTATTAACAGAATGCTGTAGAAGTATATAAATCGTTTATTTGATGGGAAGAAGCCAAAAGTCAGAGATTTTCTGAAGGTCAGCCACGGACAGACTTCTTGGCAGAGGTGATCTTTAATTTTCAAATCCCACCATCTCAGTTGGATTCTACTACTTGAAACATGATTGAAGGTATTAGCAAAAGAAATCAAGATTGGCAAGGCTGTAGAGACTCTTAAGTGTAAAAATCGGGCAGCAAAATGGCTAATGACTAAACTGTCTGGTCAGTCAGTAGTGAAAACAGCATAACCAGTGTTTAAAGGTTCCCCCCACTCCCATCTCTGGTAGAGCACTAAAACCTCTCTAATTCAAAGTAGTCTTTCCTAAAATTGGAGAATTTCCAAAATGTAAACTAATTGTTATAAATATTATAATAAACTAAGGCAAATATGTACTACTTAGTTGAATGAAGTGTGTTAAGTGGGAACATGTCAGAACAAAGCTATCTTAACTGTGTTTCCTAAACTTTAAAATATCAAGTTACATCATTTACTTTTAACATTTTACTCAAAGATAATACAAGTTCTCTGGGATTTCTGGTGAATGTGGTGTTTTGACTATGGCCCTTGATATCATTCAAAGATGGAGTACATGAAAAGAATCATTCTCTACAACCACTTACAGCTTATATCAAGAATAAAAAGATATTTTTGTTTTGGAAAACATGTTCATATAATGTACCACCTCAGGAGATCAATAAGAAAAAAATGATCTCAAAAGATACTCAATAAAATTGAAGCCTAATTCCTAACAGCGGGTGCGGGGGGGAGAGGTACTCTTTAAAAACCAGGAATACAATGGAACTTTCAACACATAATAAAAGATAGCTACCTTAAACCAACCGTTGGATCAGAGATGAGCAAAGGTACAAATATCATCATTCTTTAAATTATGCCTGGAAACTCTGATTATAACAATCAGATACAGAAAGAACCGAAATAACAAATATACTCATCAGAAACAAAGATAAAAAAATTGATCATTGCATATGATATAAACATGAAAAAAGATAATCAACTATAAACCTCTAAGGATTTAAGGAATGTGTCATAAAAATGTTTTAGGTCAATAACGTTCCTTTAAATCAGTAGTAACAGAAGTGGAAACTATTTGAAGAAAGCATTTGAAGAAACTATTTGAAGAAAGCATCTCCTTCAAGAGAGAGAAAAAAATTAAGATTTTAGTAAATTTAAGCCATATTTCCAGGTAGAAAAAGCAACTACTATAAAGATTTTAAATTTTACCAGATAAACCCAAGGGTTGAATTCAAGTACCAGACACAATCTTAGTAGAAATTTTTTGAATGGACAAGGTTATTCTAAACTTCAACTTGAATTTCCCTTTGTAAGGAGAGAGTAATAATTAGGGTAACTTGCTGTTCTGGATGTTATAAAACACAGCCACCAAGTTTTCCTACTTAAAACAATGAGGTACCCTGGCTGGTATGGCTCAGTGGATTGAGCACCGGCCTGCAGAACCAAAGGGTCACTGGTTTGGTTCCAGTCAGGGCACGTGCCTAGGTTGTGGGTCAGGTCCCCAGTGCAGGGCATGCAAGAGGCAACCAATCAGTGTTCCTCTCCCTCTCTTTCTCCTTTCCTTCCCATCTCTCTGAAGATAAATAAATAAAATCTTTAAAAAAAAAATGAGGTACCAACATAACAAGTGACAGAAAGATTCAATAGCACTGAGTCTAATAAATGAACATGCACATCATACTCCCCAAGCCACAGGAAAAGAATAGATCACATAATAAATGATATTGCCTATTGTGAAAGAGGAAAATTGCAGGCTGGAGCTCCCTCTCCAAAATAATCCTAGATGAATCAAATACTAAAAGTAAAAATCAACAAAAAATAAAAGAAAAGATTAATCTAGTTTCAGGATGGGGAAGACCTTTCTTTCATGTAAAAAATAAAATTATAAGGGAAATTATTAAAATATGTAGTTATATAAAAATTTTGAAACTCAGTACTAAATTTTTTTAATTCAAAGTAAATGATGATCTAGAAAAAATTATAAATTTATATATCCTTTTTTAAGAATTAAAATAAATATATAGAATGATGATTTCTGGCCAAGATGGAGGTGTAGGTAGATATACTTTGCCTCCTCACACAACCAAAAGAAAAAAATAAATTTAGAAACAAAAAATAACCAGAATTGCCAGAACTGTATGGAAGTCCAACAACCAAGGACTTAAAGAAGAAACATTCATTCAAACTTGTAGGAGAGGCAGGGACGGGCAGCTGAGGTGAAGAAGATGTGCAGCAAGGTGGCATCTGGAGGACTGAGCACAGCAGGTGGCGGCTCTTGGACCAGGTGGTCCCACATTTGTATGTGGATAAACTGGGAGGCACAACTAGGTAGCGAGACAGATCAGGCAACCCAGGGTTCCAGTGCAGGAAAAGAAAGTCTCAAACCTTTGGCTATAAAAACCTGTGGGGGTTGCAGTGGCAGGAGAAACTCCAATCCTCACAAGAGAGTTCATTGGAGAGGCCCACAGGGTTCTAGAATGTACACAATCCCACAAACCCAGGAGTCAGCACCAGAAGGGCCCAATTTGCTTGTGGGTAGTGGGGGAAGTGACTGAAAGCTAGCTGAGAGCCGAGAAAGTGGCATTATTCCTTCTTAGACCCCTCCCCCACATACAGCATCACAGCATAGCAACATGGGTTGTCCCCCCCACCGCTGGCAAATATCAAAGCCTCTGCCCCTTACAATGTAACAGGTGCACCTAGACAAAGAAATATGGCCTAAAGGAAGGAACAGATAAAAACTCCAAAAATAGAACTAAGCGATGAAGAGATAGCCAACCTATTGGACCCAGAGTTCAAAACACTGATAATTAGGAGGCTCACAGAAATGGTTGAGTATGGTCGCAAAATAGAGGAAGAAGTGAAGGCTATGTAAAGTGAAATAAAGAAAAATGTACAGGGAATCAGCAGTGAAGGGAGAGAAACTGGAACTCAAAATCAACAATTTGGAGCAGAAGGAAGAAAGAAACATTCAACCAGAACAGAATGAAGAAACAAGGACTCAAAAAAATGAGGAGAGGCTTAGGAGCTTCTGGGACAACTTTAAACATTCCAACATCCGAATCATGGGGGTGCGAGAAGGAGAAGAGGAAAAACAAGAAATTAAAAACATATTTGAGCCCTGGCTGGTGTAGCTCAGTGGATTGAGCGCGGGCTCTGAACCAGAGGGTCCCGGTTCGATTCCCAGTCAGAGCACATGCCTGGGTTGCAGGCCGGGTCCCCAGTGAGGGCCATGTGAGAGGCAACCATGCATTGCTGTTTCTGTCCCTCTCTGTCCCCCTCCCTTCCCCTCTCTCTAAAATAAATAAATAAAATCTTTTAAAAAAAACATATTTGAAAAAATAATGAAGGAGAACTTCCTCAATCTGCCAAAGTAAATAGACTTTCAGGAAGTCCAAGAAGCTCAGAGAGTCCCAAAGAAGTTAAACCCAAGGAAGCACACACCAAGGCACATCATAATTATATTACCTAAGATTAAAGATAAGGAGAGCATCTTAAAAGCAGCATGAGAAAAGGAGACAGTTACAAAAGAGTTCCCATTAGACTATCAGCTGATTTCTCAAAAGAAACCTTTCAGGGAAGAAGGAGCTGGAAAGAAGTATTAGAAGTCAGGAAAAGCAAGGACCTACATCCAAGATTACTCCGTCCAGCAAAGCTATCATTTAGAATGGGAGGGCAGATGAAGTGCTTCCCAGATGAGGTCAAGTTAAAGAGCTCATCATCATCTAGCCCTTATTATGTGAAATGTTAAAGGGATGTATCTAAGGAAAAGAAGATAAAAAATATGAACAGTACAATGACAACAAACTCACAGCTATTAACAACTGAACCTAAAAAAAAACCAACAACAACTAAGCAAACAACTAGAACAGGAACAGAATCACAGAAATGGAGATCACATGGAGGGTTATCAGTGGGGGAGTAGGACAGGGAGAGAGGGGAAAAGGTACAGAGAATAAGTAGCATAAATGTAGGGAGAAAATAGACAGGAGGAAGTTAAGAATAGTATGGGAAATGTAGAAGCCAAAGAACTTATATGTACAACCCATGGACTTGAACTAAAGGGAAGGAGTACGGTGGGATGGGGCATGTGCAGGGTGGGCGGGAATAAAGTGGGAAAAATGGGACAATTGTAATACCATAATCAATAAAATATATTTTAAAAAAGACAAATGGCAATAAATATTGGGGGAAATATTTATTTTCATTATAAAGAGATGGAAATAAAACAGTGAGATAACAGGTTTCATTCCTTACATTTGCAAATTTAAAATTAAGTAAATGTGAATATGTTTGAGCACATAGCAAGTCACACGTTCTTGTCACATGGGGGAGTGTCAGTGGCTGCCAGTCTTCCCTAAAGCAGTTTAGTCACATGTGCTAAGACTTACTATTGTTCTCTTCTCTCAGAAGAAAATGTAAGAAATGAAACCTGTTACCTCACTGTTTTATTTGCCTTTCTTCCTAATGAAGGTAAATATTTTCCCTAATGTATGTTGTCACTTGTCTTCTTTTTTGAATGGTCAGCTTATATACCACTAAGCACTACACCTGAAACTAAACAAAATAACATTGAATGTAAACTGTGATTTTAAAAAATTAAAAAATAAAAATAAAGAATTTTCATCTCAATGTTACATATAAAAGTAAAAATTTAGAAACACTGCTAATATCTAATGTTAGGGAAGTGGTTAAATAAATGATGGGGCATCAGTAAAATGAAATAACATATAATCCTTGGGAAGTGTTTTTTTAAATAATTATTTGTGGGATAAAATAGCTCCTATTGTTTTTAAAAAAAGCACTAAAAACTATATGATTAATACAACCTAATTTTGTATTAAAAAGATGGAATTTATGCATTGAAAATTACCAAAAGGAAATATATTAATAGTTAAACAATGATTTTTCTAGTCAGATATAGGTGATGATAACTTTTCTTTATACTTATCTATATTTCCCAACAAAATTGTGAATATGAATTACTTTATAATCATTCAAAAATACATGTTATTTTTAAAAGGATTACAATCTATGCCCAAATAATCACTAAATTTGATATATGGCATCTAAATTAGGAACATTTTAATAGTAAAGCTTTAGTAATACAATATTATATACTCAGTGGGAATTCAGTGTAAAATATTGACAAATTTTACTGTAGTAAGGTGCTAAATATAGGCTAAAAACAAAGAAATTATTTCCCAGAGATATTTAGAAAAAAAACTGTTATAAAACAAGTTTTGTTTCAGTCTGAAACAGTGGAAGTGGAGTCAGTAAACTGCTCACAAACACCCCAACTGGCACACTTTTTTGCATATGTCAGCACGGTTTGGGCATCTCTGGGGGTGTTTTATGTTCCCAGTGGCTCTCCAGATGTTCTGCCGCCGCGCCTTCACACAGATTCCTAGCAAATGCTTTTCTCTCTCTCTCTTTTTTCATATTTATTTATTTATTTTTATTGTTTTTTTTCCCGTTACCATTTAACCCATTTTGATGTAATCATTGTTGTATTTTTTCTATTACCGTTTAGTTCTCTTATACTTCCCTCTTCCTAGCAACCACCACAGTGTTGTCCATGTCCGTGAGTCCTTTCTCCCTTTTGCTCAGTGCCTCTGCCCTCTCATCTTTACCCCCACAGCTGTCATCCTGCATTCCATCTATGAGTCTGTCCCCATTTTCTTTATTAGTTCAGTTTGTTCATTAGATTCCGCATATGAGTGAAATCATAGGGTATTTGTCTTTCTCTGACTGGTTTATTTCACTTATCATAATGTCATGTAGGTCCGTCCATACTTTCCCAAGGGGCAAATTTTCTTTCTTTTTTATAGCCAAATAGTATTCTATTGTGTAAATGTCCCATACTTGTTTTGTCCACTCATCTACTGATGGACACTTGGGCTACTTCCATATCTTGGCGTTTGTAAATAATGTTGCAATGAACATAGAGGTGCTTGTGTTTTTTCAAATTAGTGTTTTGGGTTCCTAAGGATATATTCCCATAAGTAGTATTGCTGGGTCAAAAGGCAGATCCATTTATAATTTTTTGAGGTATTTCAATACTGCTTTTCACAGTGGCTACTCCAGTCTGCATTCCCACCAACAGTGCAGAAGTGTTCCCCTTTCTCCAAATCCTGGCCAGCACTTGTTGTTTGTTGATTTATTGATGATAGTCATTCTGACAGATGTGAGATGGTATCTCATGTGGTTTTAATTTGTATTTTTCTGAAAATTAAGTGATATTGAACACTTTTTTGTATGTCTATTGGCCATTTGTATGTCCTCTTTGGAGAAGTATCTATTCAGGTCCTTCGCCCAATTTTTAATTGTGTTGTTTACTTTTTTTGGTGTTGAGTTTTGTATGTTCTTTATAAATTTTGAATATTAACCCCTTATCAGATGTATCAGTGAATGTGTTCTCCCATTCTGTGGGTTGTCTTTTTATTTTGTTGATGATTTCCTTTACTGGGCAAAAAGCTTTTTACTTTGATGTATTCCCATTTATTTATTTTTTTTCTTTTGTTTCCTTTTCCTGGGGAGATATATCCAATAAAATATTGCTACAAGTAATGTCCGAGATTGTGCTGCCTATGTTTTCTTCTATGAATTTTAGTGTTTCAGGGCTAACATTTAAGTCTTTGATCTATTTTGAGTTTATTCTTATATATGGTATAAAATGGTGGTCTAGTTTCATTTTTCTGCACATATCTGTCCAACACCATTTATTGAATAAACTGTCTTTAGCCCATTGTATGTGCTTGCTTCCTCTGTTTAATATTAATGGACTATAAAGGTATGGATTCTTTTCTGGGCTCTCTATTCTGTTCCATTGATCTGTATGTCTGTTTTTATGCCAGTACCATGCTGTTTTGATTACTATGGTCTTATAGCATAGTTTGATATTAGGTAGTATGATTCCTCCAACTTTGTTCTTTCTCAGGATCACTGTTGCTATTTGGGGCTTTTGTGGTTCCATATAAATTTTAAATATATTCTAGTTCTGTGAAATACATCATTAGAATCTTGATAGAAATTGCATTGAATCTATAGACTTCTTAGGGTAGTTGGACATTTTAATGATGTTAAATGTCCATACTATTCCATACTATGTCCACATAGAGATCCCTTTATCTCCATGTTGTTGAGAGTTTTAATCATAAATGGGTCCTGGATTTTATGAAATGCTTTTCCTGCATCTATTAATATGATCATGTGGTTTTTACCCTTCATTTTTTTTTACGTGGTGAACCACATTTATAGATTTGTGAATGTTGTACCAACCTTGCATTCCTGGAATAAATCCCACTTGATCATGGTGTATGATCTTTTTGATGCATTGCTCTATTCAGTTTGCTGAATATTTTGTTGAGGATTTTAGCATCTATGTTCATCGGAGATACTGGCCTATAATTTTCTCTCTTTGTAGTGTCTTTATCTGGTTTTGGAATTCAGATAATGCTGGCCTCATAAAATGAATTTGGGAGCCTTCCCTCCTCTTGAATTTTATGAAATAGTTTGAGAATGATAGTTGTTAGTTCTTCTTGGAATGTTTGGTAAAATTCATGCATGAAGCCATTTGGTCCAGGGCTTTTGCTTTTTGGGGAGTTTTTTGATTACTGCTTCAATTTCACTAGGTGCAATCTGTCTTTCATTTTCTCTGATTTCTGATTTAGTTTTAAGAATTGCACATTTCTAGGAATTTATCCATTTCATCCAGGCTGTCGAGTTTTTTGGCATATGGGTTTTTTAAATATTTTCTTACAGTCCTTTGTATTTCTTTAGCATCAGTTGTTATTTCTCCTCTTTCATTTCTGATTTTATTTATTTTGGGGTCCTCTTTTTTTTCTTGATAAGTCTGGTTAAGGGTTTATCAATCTTGTTTATCCTTTCAAACAACCAGCTCTTGGATTCATTGATCTTTTGCATCATTTTTTAAGACTGTTTCATTTATTTCTGTTCTGATCTTTATTATTTCCTTCCTTCTACTCACTTTGGGCTTTTTTTGTGTGTGTATGTCTTTTTCAAGTTCCTTTGAGTGTAAAGTTAGATTGTTTATTTGAGCTTTCTCTTGTTCTTTGAGATAGGCCTGTAATGCTATGAATTTCCCTCTTAGGATTGCTTTGCCAGTGTCCCACAGTGTTTGGATTGTTGTGTCCTCATTTTCATTTCTTTCAAGTTATCTTTTGATTTCTTCCTTGATCTCATTGTTGACCCATTCATTGTTTAATAACATGTTATTTAGGTTCCATGTCTTTGTGTGTTTTTCAGTGTTCTTCCTGTGATTGATTTCTAGTTTCATAGCATTGTGGTCGGAGAAGATGCTTGATATGATTTCAGTGCTCTTAAATTTAGTGAGATTTGTTTTGTGTCCTAACATGTGGTCTAGCCTATAAAATGTTCCATGTACCCTTGAAAAGTATGTATATTCTGCTGCTTTGGGGTGAAATGATCTGAAGATATCAATTAAATCCATTTGATCTAATGTGTCCTTTAAGGCCACTGTCTCCTTGTTGATTTTCTGTCTGGAAGATCTATCCATTGAAGTCAATGCAGTGTTAAAATCCCCAACTATGACTGTATTTCTGTTGATGTCTCCCTTTATGACCATTAAGATTTGCTTTACATATTAGGTGTTCCTCTGTTGGGTGCATAAATGTTTACTAGTGTTATATCGTCTTGCTGGATTGTTCCCTTTATCGTTATGTAGTGTCCTTTGTCTTTTACTGTTGCCTTGGCTTTATAGTCTATTTCGTCAGGTGTAAGTACTGCTACCCAGCTTTTTTCCCCTTTCCATTTGCATGAAATATCTTTTCCCATCATTTCTTTTAGTCTGTGTGTGTCTTTCTATCAGAGATTGGTCTCTTGGAGACAGCATTAATATGGGTCTTGTTTTCTAATCTATTCAGCTACCCTGTGTCTTTTGGTTGTAGTATTTAAGCCATTTATATTGAAGTGATTATCGACAGATGCATATGTATTGCTATTTTTTAAACATTCTCCTCGTTTTTTTCCTTTTTCTTCTTCTTAAAGCAAGCCCTCTAACATTTGTTGCAGTAGTAGTTTTCTTGTCTGGGAAGCTCTTTATTTCTTTCCATTTTAAATGATAGCCTTGCTGTGTAAAACAAGGTTGTACGTCCTTGCTTTTCATCACCTTGAATATTTCATGCTGCTCTCTTCTGGCTTGAAATATTTCTGTTGAGAAATCAGATGACAAATTAATTGGAACTCCCTTGCAGTTAACTTGCTTTTCTCTTGTGATTTTTAGGATTCCATCCTTGTCTTTAAGCTTTGTCATTTTAATTATGATATGTCTTGGTGTAAGCCTCTTTGGGTTTATCTTTCTTTGGGACTCTCTGCAGTTCTTGGATTTTTGTGTCTTTTTCTTTCATGAGACTAGAGAAGTTTTCAGTCATTATTACTTCAAATAGGTTCTCAATCCCCTGCTCACTCTCTTTGCCTTCCGGTATTCCCATGATGCAGATGTTGTCATGCTTCATGTTGTCCCAAAGGTTTCTTCAGCTCTCCTCATTCTTTTAATTTTTTTTTTCTTTTTGCTGCTCTGCTTGGGTTTTTTTTTTTCCTACCTTGGCTTCCAAATTGCTGGTTCAATCCTCTGCTTCATCTAACATACTGTTTATTCCTTCCAGTGTATTATTATTTCAGATACTGCGTTCTTTATTTCTGACTGGTCCTTTTGTTTCTCTGTTCTTTTTTATGCTTTTAAGTATCCTTATAATCATTACTCTAAACTCTATGTCTGATAAATTGCTTGCCTTCCTTTCATGTAGTTCTTCTGGGGGATTCTCTTGTCCTTTCATTCGGGGTCTGTTTCTTTGTCTTTTCACTTTTGCTGCCTCTTTGTGTTTGTTCCTATGTATTATGTAGACCCACAAAGACTCTGGTGCAAACCTATGTTGGATGCTGCCTGTGACTGGCCCTGGGCAACCTGTTTGGAGCTATCAGAGATCCACAGCTTGTGGCTCCCTCTGCTTGGCTTGGGTTTGTGCAGAAAGAACCAGGGTGTGCACCAAGGTCAGCTTTTACCGGAACTGGGCCCAGGAAAAGGTCAGCTGAAGTCTCAGAACTCCCAGAGATCTGCCTTAGTTTTTAAACATAATCACTGAGAAAACCTCCAGCTGTACTCCTCAACAACCAGCTTAAGCTCCACAGGATGGGGCAGAGCAATTCCTGTAAATGAGGTTATTGCTTCTTCTCGGGCCACTGCCAGTTGGTGGGGAGTGCTCTGCCTGAGAAAGATGGCTCCTGCGTTGTGGGGGATGACTTAGCACATGGGTTGTGGTGGCTGTTCCTTCATTTCTCTCCCCCAAACCAACAGACCCAGAGTCTCTTTATGTGTCTCTAATGCACTCTGCCCTCCTTCTGCCAAAGCCCAAGGTAAATGGCTGCAAATGGAATTTTGTGATTTGTCCCTTTAGGAGGCTCTCTGCATCTCCAGCCATCTCTCCCTGGTGGACAGAAACCCCCCTGCTTTTCACAGATGGATGTTATCTGGATTTCTTTGTATCTGGGCAACTCTGGCGCTATAGGCTGAGGAGCGTCTCTTGTGTTTTAGACCCCACACTACTCAGGGGGATCCCTGGCCACTGAAATACCCCTCCAGGACTTCAGCTGCCACCCATGGGAGTCCAGCTAGCCCTCTCATGCCTCCTGCACACTCCCCATCAGTTGCATTGTGGTGAACTGGTTTCTTCTCTCTGTCCTTGGTTATAAAGCCTCTCTCCAGCTAGTGTTTAGTTGGATATTCAGGATGATTTCTATACGATTTACTTGTAATTCCAGTTTAGTCCTGGGAGGAGGTGTGAGCAGCTTCCACTTACTCCTCTACCGTCTTGGATCCCCTCGGAAATGTTTTTCTCATTTATAGAACTAGAAATGAACAAGTGATTATAGCAGGTTTTTGAGGTATGTTTTGTATTGGGAGGTTGTTTGTATGAAATATTATTTTTGAAATTCAGAGTTTAGAGAAAGCGTGAGTTTGGTGGATATAACTTTTAAATGCATAAAATAGCACCTTTAATCTCACTTTATGGTTGGCACCAAACAATAAGCAAACTATCTTTTTATTCTTCAAAACACAGTAGAGACCTGGATGGTATGGTTCAGTGGATTGAGTAACAGCCTGAGAACTAAAGTGTCACCAGTTTGATTCCCAGTCAAGGCACATGCCTGGGTTGCAGGCCAGGTCCCCAGGTGGGGGTATGTGAGAGACAACTGATTGATGTATCTCTCACACATTGATGTTTCTCTCCCTCTTTTTCCCTCCCTTCCCCTCTCTCTAAAAAGAAATAAATAAAATCTTTAAAATAAGAACACAGTAGAATGTGTGTGCATATTGTGGTGTTGGACATTTGTATGTACATGTGTATGTGTGTGTTGTTTGCTCAATGTACGGCAAAGGTTTGAAAAGCTCAGCTGCAAACACTAATGAATTTGGCATCCTTCAAGCTCTGTCTTGTAAGGAATAATTCTGGCGGGCCTGTGACACATGCTCTAAGGGAGTGTGACAACGGTCTCAGCTGGGAGGACTTCTGCTGTGGAGACCTGCTTTCATCGTCCATGTGTTTGCCCAGGCTGCATAGACCTTTGGTGACCAGACTGAGAGCTTCAGATACTATGTCACCCTAGCCTTTCAACAACAACCACGGAGATCAGTGGGTCAAGGGGGCCATAAACTGACCACAACAGATTAGATGATTATAGAGACAAGGTCACCTGAAGGGATAATAGGAAAGTTTTACTTCCCGGTAATTTTGTTTTCTTTGTTTTTTTTTCTGAAGGAGGTTCAGGAGGTTCAGGCTTTTCAGCTTTTGCCAATTTTCCTAACATTATACATTGGCTACAGACAGGCACTGTGGCTTTTCGTGCCAGCTGCCCCCGAAAAGACTCATGCAAGTTAACTGTAGGAAAAAAAAATGCTCTTTGAAGATTACTGGAGTCACATGGAACGTCTATGACCTTTTGAACATTTGATCATCAGAAAATAAAGGGCAGGTAACATTGTCTTGCATGATTTTGCACGGACCACATTCTGCTAATACTTGCTCCCAGACTCACTTCCCTCATTTCCATCCTATGTGCCTCTATCAGTTTATTTTTCTAACACTCCCTTCATGTCTTGCTCCATGTGGTTCTTTGATCATGTGGTCATTTGTTGATTTATTCTAGGACGCAACAAACAGTTATTGAACATCTACTGTGTATCAGGCATCTTAGTAGGCATTGGAGAAATAGAAATGGTCACTGTGGTCTCTGATCTCTAGGAGCCAACCATCAAATTGGGGTACAGAAAAGAAAAGTAATTTACTAGACACTTGCTGCAATGAGGCTGCACACTAATGATTCCACAGTACAGTGGTTTGCAACATTATATACTTACTCTTGCACTTGTGAGTCTGCGGGTAAATTGTGGTTTGGCGGATTGGGTTAGGCGGCTCTCTTTCAGACTGTAAGTCTGCTGTGCTTGGCTCCAGTCTGTGAGTTGGGCTCAGATCTTTTCTGTGTGTGTTTGTTCTGAGGCCCTGGTGGAAGGCACATGCTTTTCTCAGGGCAGGTCACAGAACGTAAAAACCCATAAGCACATTTAATATAATGCCTGCTGACTTTTTAACAGCGGAACCAAGTCATATTGTCAAGCCCAATGCCAGTGGAGTAGGGAAATATATTCCACCTACTCTAGTGTACTATAAGGTCACATGATAGAGACAGGGCATGAAGAATTAGCAAGATAATCTAATCTCCACACAAATAATGACAGTAAAGTGTGACAAATGGTACTGGAGAAGTATATCTAAGGTTTGGAGAAGTACAGAGACTTACCTCAGAGAAGGGGTATGTCAGTCAGGGTCAACCAGAGAAGTAGGGGCAGTAGCATAGATGGATGGGTGGTAGATAGATGGATAGACAGTTCATACAGGGATTTGAGTTCACACAGTTGTGGCAATAGGTTAGAAAGTCTCCGTAAAGGTTTTTCCTCTGCATCTGATGCCAAAGTTGATGTCTATAGGCCAAACATCAAGAAAAGAAGATGGTGGTAAAGTGAGGGGTGGGGGAGATCAAGGGCAGGCTAGAAACCAGAAACACGAGGTGGAACTGCTCAAGGATGGACTGAAACACATGCCAGTTCTTGTTGCCTCTGCCTTGGTGACCTTGAAGGTAGAGGTAAACACACACACATGACCCAGAAGTCACAGACACTCAGGGAGGATCATGGGAGGGTAGGGCAATTACAGGCCCAGCACATCAGCAGCAGTGGCAATTGCTTCCCCTCAGTTCTTCACCTCTCCCAGGAATCTTCCTGTGGCATACCCTTCCCAGACACATTAAAAATAATTATAAAGTCAAGTCTGGGAAACGTAGTTCAGCCAAGCCAGGTTGACACATTACAGAGCCGTCACAAGGGAAATCTAATTCCAGTATGAGAAAGAGTAGATTAGGAAGTGCTTGGGAAGGTGATATTTGAACTGAATCTCGAAGGATGAGCAGCACGTAACCAGGAAGGAGGAATGGCAATTCAGGCAGGCACAAGGCGTGGGAAAGGTCAGATTCGGGAATATGGAAGATCCTTGTGTGGAAGCCCAAAAGCCAAAGTCCCCAGGATCACACTGCGAGACAAAGTCAGGTATAACTTGCTGTAGCAAAGGAGCATGTTCACTGAGGGTATGATGGGGCACCTGAGAAAAAGGAGTTAGGAAGGGACTCAGTATGGACAGAGGGCTTGTGCACAGACTAGGAAGGGTTTTAAGGAAACAGACAGTTCTTATTTGGGTGTTTTTAGGAAGCATTGGGTATTTTATTGACTGAATTGTGCCTCCACCCTGCCAAAAAATCATGTAATGAAGTCCTAACCCCCAGGGTCTCACAATGTGGCTGTGTTTGAAGCTAGGGCCTTTAAGGAGGTCACTAAGGTTAATGAGGTCACAAGGGTAATAGAACTGGGTCCTTATAAGAAGAGGAAGACACAACAGGGATGTATATGCACAGAGGAAAGCCTGTGTGGGGACACACAGAGAGGGTGGCTGTATGCAAGCCGAGGGGAGAGCCCTCAGGAAAGCCAGCTCTTCTGATATCTTGATCTTGGACTTCCAGCCTCCAGAATCGTGAGAAATAGATTTCTGTTGATTAAGCCACCCAGTTCGCAGTAATTTTTTGTAGCAGACCCAGCTGACTAATCCAGGGATCTTGGTAGTTTTATCTAAAGATTAGGAAGATTAAAGCCGAGCCAGGCATCATTGGGAAATAAGCAGTTGGAAGAAGGGGATATTTCATTCTTTTTGTAGCTGCAATGTCTTTGTCTTTCTCTTGTTCTACAAGAGTCTCAAAGTCTTATTATTTCTGTGTTCTGTAAAAGTTGTTTATAAGTTGGAAACATCATGGCCTACCAGCTGCCAGAGCTGTTTCTGACTTTCTCATTGGCATATTTGGAGAGGGTTCTCATTTACTGATCCAGAAATTACGCTGAATCCCCATTGCTTATTATGTTGAATCCAGATTCCTTTGCTCAGTTAATAAGATTCACAGTCTGGCCTCACTCTTCCTAGTTTCTTTAATTTCCCTACATTTGTCAATACTTGTGCTATTTTATTCAGAATTTCTTTTCACTGTCTCCCACATAAACTGTCTTCAGTCTGGTCTCCTCTCTGTGGCCTCCCCATGTGGAATAGTACTTTTTAAGATTGCCTCAAATCTTATTCCTCCATGAAAGACTCTCAGAGTACTCCAGCCAACTCTCACCTTTCCTTCCTTGGAGCTGTCATGGCTCATGAACTGCTACAGCAGTAGACAGTCAACTGTCTTTTGCTTTGTATGGGTAAGTTCTGTCTTTCTAACATGATCATCCATTCGCTGAGGGCAGAGGCCATGACTAGAAGCTCCTTGGAATTCAGCTTTAGAAAACTAACATTGTAGTCCCTCAAAAAGAAAAAAGTGTGGTTGATTTGTTTCATCATATATTTTTTTTAAACTGGGACTATATTCTGACATCTTTGTATTTCCTTTGCTACTGAGGCAATATCCTCGACTTATTTATGCATTCAGCCAGCCAGCAAGTATTTTTAAGCACATATTTTTGTGCTCAGCACTTGACATTTAAGCTCAATAAATAAAGCAGAAATAAATCTGGTGGGAGTTGGAGATCACCAGGAGAGTTTGGCATGAGTAGGAAATAGCATGAACAACAACAGGGGCCAGAGTAACCAGGTATTTGAGGACTCAGAAGAAGTCTGTGGAGAAAGAGCACAGTGTGCCAGGCGAGAACACACATGACACAGGGTTGGCGATGTGAGTAGGTCTCGTGACTCAGATTATGCCGCTTGGACTTCAACTTCAGGGCACGGGGAAAGTTCTGATGGGTTCCAAGCATGAGGCAGCTATGGGCACATTGTGGTATTAGAGACGTAACTCTGTGGAGTAGGTAGCGTGGATCAGCACTGGTGAGACCGGTGAGAGAGAGTCTCCTTGGAAACCCCGAGAGCCTGAATCAGGGTCGTGTGGGTGGCGAAGTCGGTGGGTTCCAGGGAAGCTGTGGTTCCGCCGACTCTCACTGCCTCGCAGGCCATTTTTACTCACAAGCATTCTAGTTCCTATGTATTTATAGTCATCAAATCATGCTTCAGTTATGGGATTAAAAACAGACCCAAATTTTTGTTCATCTGGGTGAAGTTCCCCTCTGTAATATACTAATGGGTACTTTTCTCTAAGTATATGTCACTTCACTAAAAAGTTTAAAATAGTTGACCCAGGAAATGTTATCCAAGTCTATAGTTTATAGTTTCTGATAACTTTTGGAATCTTTATCTGGCAACATTCACAGACACCTTCAAAAATGACTTTTGCTGTTGCTTTTCTGTTCTGTAAGCTGGGTGCGAGGGTGCAGATGTGAAAGTAGCCCGACTCCCTTTCAAACCAGGCTGCCTTCTACAGTTATTGCCCCAGTTCCCGGCGGAGTCCTGAAACTTTCAGAACGTTCCTGCCTTGTATTTGTACTGCCCTGCTTTTTCATTTAGCATCCAAACAAATAATTCATTGGGATCAGATACAGCAAGGCAGCTCAGTGCTTGACATGCGTATGTTTTCTCTCTCCAGCTGTTTAAGCCCTTCAGTGATATGTTCAGACCTCCCTTTCACTGAAGCATCCTTCTTTGCCTTCTCCTCAATTTTTGATTTGCCCTGGGGTTCTGGTCTTGGTTTATTTTGTTGCCCTTGCTACTCCTCCTGGCTGATCTCATCACCCATACGGGAAGTAGTTCTATGCCTCCTGCAGGCATCGCAAGCTCACTTTATTTGCAGTGGAATAATTTATCTTCCTCATCTACTTTATTTTGCCTTTTTTTGTTGTTTTTTTCCATCTTAGCAGTGTCATCATTTGCCAAATTGTCCATGTTAGAAGCATCAGGATTATCTTCCACTCTTCTGTGTTCCCCATCCCACCTATTCAGTGGTCCGTATGATGATCCTACCACTGAAAGGTCTTCTACCACCTTTTCTCTGAGGCACAGTGGGTAGAGCTAAGCCTGACTACCATCTCCACTGCTTACTGTCGGTCAGCTTCAGCATTTCTTCGACTCCCAGGCCCCCAGTGTCCTCACTTGTGTAACGTGGGCGATAATACTGATTTACTGGATCGTTCTGATAATGGAGTCATTCAGTCTTCTATGGAGCGTCTCAGATGAGGCCAACGAGCAGGCGGTAAGTGGTCCAAGTCCAGAAGAACCAGCCTCGCAGGCTGTGTCGCCTCTTCCCTGCTCAGTGGCTTACCCACTGCCTCCAGGACTCCAAACCTCTCTGTTCTCAGTCCATGCTTAATGCTGAAACCAGAGTTAACTTTCCAGAGCTGCTCTAAAACCTCTCATGGCTTCTGTTGCCAGTACTTGGTGTGGATTGCCATGTCCTTTCTGCCTCATCTCCATCACCCCTTGGGCCTCTAGCAACTTTCCTTTGAAGATTGTGACTTAGTCATGTGCTTAAAACATTTTCCATTGTGTATACACACACACACAACAGAAATAGAAAAGTCGAAGTAATGTTTAATGTCTATCCCTGTAGGGTGAAACAAAATAAAATTAATATACTTTTAAAAGTGAGGATGCATCTCATTAGGAACTAACTTAAAGAAATGAATGAGGCGTTTAATAGTGTTTACTGTCTTGTTTTGAATGGCAGGCAGAAGATGGAACTAATAAGATAACTTGGTGCAGGTCCCTGAGATAAGAGGGGAGTAAGTAGGCCTTCCCTGGGAGAAAGAGAACAACTCACTAACTTTTGAAGCTATGGCATCGTTAACTAAAGAGGTAAACATAGAGGGTAGATCTAGTCCTGCAAATGAATGAAGCAAAAATTAGACTGACTTCCGATTCTTGTTCCTGGCCTATAAGGACACTGGCTTTTTCCAAGACATCACAAAACTTATTCTCCAACTTGCATTGCCCTTAATTCGGAAAGTTTGTCTACTCATCTCCTTGTCAGTGCCCTGTCCTACCTGCCTGCAGTTCATCAACTCCCGAATGTCAGCATTATGGAAAGTCATAAGGGAAATGTATTCATCGATTACTTCATTCTCTATGTACCCATACAAATGGTGAGTTAAAATTCCAAAAAAACCCTGAAGCAACAAGCTTTATCATTGCATGTCAATGAATGTATAAAGTCCTTAAGTCAGGAACAGGGCCTCCTGATCTTTCTGTCCCTCGGACGTTCTCGCCTCCTGACTGTCCGTAGTTGAACGTGGGGAGTTTTTCACCAACTGTGCTATACAGCTGTAAGCCACTGAGATTAGGTCACTTAACAAAAAGAATGCTTCACAGAGAAATCCAGCCATTGAACACATGTTTATTAAGTGTCTACCATATGCCACACATTACTCTAAAGTGGTGATAAAACGACGTTCCTGTTTTTATGCAACGTAGATGCAGATGAGGGAAGAGATAATAAACAAGTATATAAGTAGATAATATAATTTCAGAGAGCGATACATTCGGAAATGTAACACTGAAAGCACCTGCACATTCTGTAAGAGCTGTGAGCGTGTTACGGTTGTTTGGAAAGCATCTCTCCCAGACCATCTGTACTTCTCCTCCATCTCTGTCATAAAACCACATGAATTCCCATCTTGGTCCCACCTTCTTGCATGGAAGACTCGTCTACTCCACTGATGGCCTTCATTACACGTGTGCTTTTAACTTCTTTGCATTCCCTAAGATCAGAACCACTAAGAAAGAGGGATCCCAAGTGCACCAAACTCTGCATGTCCATTACAGAAATCTCTCTGACGTGGCAGTTTGAGCAGGCAGCACGGTGGCTGTGTGTGCATGTGTCTGCTTTAAAAATAGCAATAATAAACTTGGCCCATCTCCTGTGCAAATGTTAATGCCTAACTTATGTATAGTCACCTCTGGCTCTCCCAAGATTTCCCATCTGCCCAAGGGTGGCCGTCGGCAAAACATTAGGCCAAAAATAATCACTCAATTGTGAACATGTTATTTGCTAAGTTATAAGAGTTCACAGACCAAAATTAGTTATTTTATCAGCGAGGCTATTTATGATGATGTTCTTTTCATGGGAAATCCTTTACTTTCTTCTTTCTGTCTTCAGTAAACCTTTCCCTATCTGCACAGAAAAAGAGTTCTCCGAATCTGCTTCATGGTGTCTGTTTTTAGAACTCCCTTCCTTCATAGCAAGCAGTCACTATTACTCTTTATAATAATAGCCCTTAAATTGATCTGGTGTCTATTTTCAAGTAGCTTCTTGGAGCTCTAAGTACTTTATGGTTTATTATTTATACCTACTTATTGATAAAGATGATACTAATTTTAAGAGGCTTTACAATTATTCTTACTAATTACTCACCCCCATACTCCACTCATCCTAGAAAACGTCACTGTTTTGAAGGTGAGTAAGTAGTCCCTTGGCTTAGGAAGGAAAGTCGGTTTGGCACTTAGGGCCCATGAATTTGTTACTGAGATAGTGGCTCCCTGCTTCTAAAATGTGACTTGGAGGTAATTTTTGGAGGGCTCAAGTGCAAGGAACTCCTGTTACATAGATCCTCAGATTACCATCAAACCCCTTCTTTACTAACACTGCTAAGGTTTTACTTTAAACCAACGGTCAGTTTTATGTTTCAGGTTGTGATTTGTGATACCTGTGTCCGTTTGGCTTTGGAGGGTTTTCCCCTCAAGGCAAGTGGGAGCACCGGCATCTGGAAGAACAGGACTGTTCCGTATTCCATTCATTCCAGCTCCGGCTGAGTCCTGCTCTGGGCTGGTCCCTGTGCGGACTCCACTGCCTTGCCCCTCTTTGCCCTTGGAGACCCTTCCTCTGAGGCTCACAAAAACAGAGGAACTTTGTGCCCTCCGCTCCATACCAGGTCTGGGCCCCCACCCAGTCCCACATCCACTCACACGCAGACTTAACAACTTTACTGAGCACCTACTGTGTGTCATTCACTATGTTGGAAATCTATTTTTTTACAGACCTTGGTCATTGCTCAGTATTTACGAATTCTCTGTTGTTTTTTTTCCCATCTTTCATAAAAATACGGCATGTTTCTTCATTATACCTGGCAATTCATGGTATCTGCTATGGTCTGACTGTCAGTGTCCCCCCCAAGTTCATATGTTGACATCCTAATGCCTTACGCAATGGTATTAGGAGGTGAGGCCTTTGGTAGGTGATTCGATCATGAGGCAGAGCTCTTGTGATTGGGTTCACTGCTGTTAATAAGAGAGACCCCACAGGGCTCCCTAGCCCCTTCTGCCATACAAGGAAGTAGCATAGCAAGAAGGAGCCAGCTGGCACCTTGATCTTGGACTTCTCACCTCCAGATCTTGTTGTTTACAAGCCACCTTGTCTGTGGTGTTTCGTTATAGCAGCTGAATGGACTGAGTATCCGAAACTAACAACTCAATAGACTTAATGTCCTCGGTACCTCTGCATTCTAAGAGTCTTCTTTCAGGACGGGAAGCTGAGAACCGTGCTGGACTTCTGGCCCGCCCGTCATCAAAGGACTCATCTGTGCTTCTTGACCCCGTGTCTCCAGCACACCTCCTGTCACACACTCCCATCGAAATGGTCCTTGCCATCACCCTGACAATGCAAGTGCCCAAATGCGAAGACAAGACAGGCATACAAGGCAGAAAAAAGTTAGCGTCATTAATGTTGCATTTAGAAAGTGAGCTTTTTATTGTAGAAATTATCTATAACATAGGAATGCACATATAATATACCTTTAAAAGGGCTGATTCCCAGCTCGCCCTGGAGTCCCACATTGATGTGCTTTTCCAGTTTTTCCTTCGCCAAGTTCGCATTACTGGTTAAACATTTCATTTATAAAGTTAAAAACATCTTTTGGAACATAGAGAACTTTGAGATAAACTAAGTTTTTGTTCTTTGCTAATTATCTCGCAATCCTTTGGAAAAAATTTCCCTACAAAGTTAGTAATCAAGATTGTTAAAAATTAACTGCCATTGCAGATAAACCCCCAAATGATCATCTGTCCCTTAGAGTGCTTAGTTTGCCTAGTTTTAATTCAACCTTCATTTGAAATACCTCTTTAAAAGGAATTGATAAATACTAGTAGCCAAAATAGAACCATTTAATCAATTTTGCATTAATGTACTACCTAGCCTCTGTGGTTATTACTACCACAAGGTGAGGTGTGTTACACCGAACACGTAAAAGCCCTGCCTTGCCGGGTGAGTCTGTGAGCCAGCGCTGCAGCAGGTGCCGCACTGTGGGGCGTGGCGGGAGCGCAGGCCCCGGGCTGTAGGCTGAGGTCTCACGCTTGGTCATTATTGCACCTTCTGTGGGCAAGTCGCTCCATCTTTTTCCACTTGAACTTCTTCAGCTGAAAAGGAACAGTACCAGCCCTGCCTGCCTACAGTGTTGTTACGGGAACTAAATGAGCTAATAAATGTGAAAGGCGCGTGAAGTTTAAAACGTAATCACATGTAAGGAATTCTCGGTGTTGTCTGCTGTGCCAACTAAATGACTGAATTAAAATAAAATGTGTGGTTTTTCCCCTGCATATTTGTTGAGGAATCTACATAAAGGAATTTTGAAAATAAAATACAGTTGACTCTTGAGCAATGTGGTGGTTAGGAGCACCGTCAAAAATCGATGTATAACTTTTGACTCCCCCAAAACTTCATTAGTAATAGCCTGCTGTTGACCAGAACATCTTACCAATAGCATAAATAGTCAATTGACATACATTTTGTATGTTAATGTATTATGTACTGTATTCTTATAATAAAGTAAGCTAGAGAAAACAAAATGTCATAAAGAAAATCATAGAGACAATGCATTTATATTACTGTATTTATTGGAAAAAAATCTACATATAAATGGACCTATGGAGTTCAAACCTTGAATATTCACAGATCAATTGTGGTACTCTCTCTAAAGTTCCAAGAGTTAAAAATAAACTCACCTCTTTATTTAGCTAGTATTTATTAAGTACCAGCTAAGGGAAAGTTATTTGATTTAGTGGATTAAGAAGTACAAAGATTAATCGAGTGT
This sequence comes from Micronycteris hirsuta, assembly GCA_004026765.1. NCBI lineage: Eukaryota > Metazoa > Chordata > Mammalia > Chiroptera > Phyllostomidae > Micronycteris > Micronycteris hirsuta. The sequence goes on from PVJI01017943.1 coordinate 23,234, forward strand.
GGACTTGAAATCAAAGACGTACAATACAATATGCAAATGTTAGAAATAACGTACCTTCTTTCTATTCACTCAGCTTTATAACCACAAGTTCAGCACATACAACTGGTGGATATAAGACCTTCAACCTGTCAATAATGGCGTTTGGACAAGTACAACACTCTTACCTCTGTAGTTGTCTCATTATTTAGGTATCTAGACCAAAAATTAAATATTTAATGGTTTGATTCAATCCCAGTCCTTATTATTATGGGCCCATAATTCATTTCATTATAGGAATAGCGCCATGTGCGGAAGCACTGGCTTCTGATACTAAGAATCTATTTATGGATAAGCAAAAGCATTATCATTATATGTTAGGACTTGCTTCGTAGTTCAGGCCACACTGGAAATTGGATGGAAGTGTTAAAAAATATGTCTGAGCAGCATATTCTTACCTGTTTTTAACAGACAAAACTGTGGCCTCTGGCAGTTCACTCATTCTCCTTTTTATTAATATTGGCAGTGGTAGAACACACTCAGTTTCATTACCGCCTGGCTCTTCAGGTGCTTGCAAACACATTAGCTTTTGTTGCCCCCACTTATCTTCTGGGGCAAAGAGAGCTGCGGAGAGGTGAAGTGCCTGCTGCCTCAGCACCCACCCCGGGTCCCTAGGGCATGGCTCAGACCCTTTATCTCCAAGGTCTCTGGGTCTAAGCTCATTTACATGATGTTTATCTGGCTCCCAAAGAACATCTTAGATTTTTTATACTGTCTTTCCCTGGCAAGGTCATTCACTTTTATATATTTGCTCTGTAACTTCCATAGGCTACAATGAAGGGAGGAAATTTAAACATATGGTTGGTCTAGGGACAGGGCTCTCATTTCATTATTTGACCTTTGTCAAGTTATTTATCGCGTTATCTGACTGCCTTCCAGAAATAGCGATGGTGACTGCTGTCACCTTGGTTTATTGTCCTCAGGCCAGCTGATAATCTAAGTGAGATTATTGTGCAGTGGAGAGTAAAGCACCTTCATCACCCTCCAGAAGGTCTCTGTTTCCCTAGCTGTGGGTCAAGGCTAAGTTCAGAGGTCAGGGATCTATGAAGATATTGGGGTGCATTTCAAGTCTTCAAATAGGAAGGAAACAGAGCTCACTGTTTTTTTCCCCACCCCACGATTGTTTCCACAAAAGCTTGAACTCCAGGCTGTTACTGTTGACGGGGGACAGGTGAGGAGGTGCCTGGAGCCTGGAAGTAAGGAAACCAGCATTCATGATCCAGACCTGTTTTGCGCTGTGTTCTGTGCTGTTCCATCCAGGACGAGAGCATTCTTGGCTTCCTGTCAGCACACACCTCCTGGAGCGGTGCCTTCGTCTGCACTTTTGGACAACTGCCTATTCTGTCTGTAGCATCTCGTCTTTTCTGTGTGTGTTTAACTTGCTGTTTTCCTTGGCTAATCTGCACGGGATTCTTCTAATTCCAATAAACACAAGTGCAATGTGTATTTTCCCTGGCTAACTATATGCTAAGCCCAGTGAGTATAATGAAGTAGGGAAGCAGGCTTTTCTCATTTTGGAAAAGAGCACCCGATTGGCCTTTTGAGGTAGATGCTCCAGTGTCAGTTAGGACTTCAGTGTGACAGACAATCTTTGCATCGCCTGCCTCCTTTAGATGCCCTGCTTCAGGCTGTTTATGGCTCTGATCTGCAGGAACTCCGTTAAGTAAATCCAAGTTCCCTAATCTCTGTCCTCCACATCCATGACCCAGGGTGGGACTAAGAGTCTTGACCTTGTCACTCTTCCTGAGGACAAGAACAGAGGAATTGATGAATCCAACTGTGAATTGAGTGTCCCCAGAAAGAGAAGCAAAACTCCTTTCCAGCACACCAACCTATCCAAATCTTCTCTTGTTGTCTGTGATACCTGCTGATAGTTGATAACAAAAAGAAAACGTGAAATTGGCTCTGCTATTAAATGTATAAGAGAAAGGTAAATGAGTCCCTTATTTTTCCTTCCAATTTTTTAAGATGGTAATTAGGAGAACTAACACCAGCCAGGCTTGAATGAATGCACACAAGACCCCTATAGGCAGCACAGTGTACTAATGCAAAAATATGCCTAGACAACATAACTTGTCAGAGAGGATTATTTCTATTTAGTGAGTCTGCAGGAGCCCCTTTGCTCCACCATTCAGAATTTGACTAGAGAAGAGAGTGGGGCAAGAGAGAGAGAGAGAGAGAAAGGGAGGGACAGAGGGAGCGCGCGCATTAGTGAACAGCTACTGTGGCATTGATGTTTGAGCGCACTTCTGAACTGGCTTTGTTGAGACTATCAGTGTCTCAGTGCAGAAAGCATGCGCTGTCCCAAATCCGCTGTTACTATGAGAAATGAGGAGCTGCTTTTAAGGTATGTTGTGGTGGCCTTTGTTTTAATGTATGCTTTTCTCGTTTCCAGAACTGGCTGAAACAGTAATCATGCTCTGAAGCAAGTAGCTTCCTTATCTTAGAAGAGAAAAAAAAAAAATCTAGACAGGAAGAGAGAAAGAGGGAAACAAAATCGAGACCAAGAGATTGGGAGAAAGAGAGAGCAAGCAAGAGAAAGGAAAAGGACTGCTGTGTGCGAGTTCTATTTGCACGAGTTGCCTTTTGAAAGCTTATCATGTTTTTGCTCGCTGCGATTTGTGAGTGGCCAGTGGCTCATTTTAAAGGCTCCGAATCTAGCTCTTGGTTTGTCTTTTCCGTTGCAATGTCTAAGCCTCTTTCATTATTATGCACTCTGCATGGAATAATCACCGAAAAAGGAGCTAAGGAGACCCCATATTAGACTTGCGTTCCAAATACCGCTCTAATCTGGACTTAGCCTACCCAGATAGTCCTTCTGTGTAACCAGGTTTGGATCACTTTATCCTGTTTGCCAAAATGTGTACCTGTTTAAATACCTCTGTTCATGCATGGCGTTCTGGGTCCCATGTATTGAAAACAAATATTTGTTTCCTCCATCTATGTCAGGGTTCTTTCGCATACTGAGAATGAGCCACCACTGACCTTTTGGAAGCAGAGAAAGAATTATGAGAGAATTGGCATCCTGCTTTGAAAAATGTAGTCTTTTGTTTATTTGCTAGCAGACATTGTAGCACTGAATACATCTTTGGGTCTGACAATGGGACCGGTTGAACAATGGAGCTGTCAAACTAGCTTAATGCATGTCTGAGCCTTTTTTTTTTCTTTCTAAACACCCTTTTTATCTGCTATAATCTTGTTTGTATAGACTATACAGAATGAAAGCTTTTAGCGCTACTTGTTTGTAGGTTTGTGCTTTTAAAAAATTTAGTATCTGCCGTTCCTAAAGCTTTTTGCATTTTGCAGCTCTGTCGCTTGGATTAAGTTAGAGATTTATTGCTTACCTCTCTGTTAACTACAGAAAGAAATGTATTGATTGAGACTCCTTGTAATACCATTATCATTCCGGCAAATACCTTGTTATCAGACATAGCCCTACAGTATTTATGCTTTGGGATTTAAAATTTGCCAATTTGGTGAACTTATGGAAGGTAGTAGCAAGAAAGAGAAGTTAAGAGGGATATTTCTATGTTTAAGTAAATTATCATTTTTAGCCTGTATCTTCCCTTTTGACATCCAGATAGACAAATAGTTTAGAAATTCAGGTACAAGTGAGAACTTTTGCCTTTATAATTTTGGTCACAAACCATTATTGTAAAACCTTTTAAGTTGTTAAGTTACAGGTCTCTATGGAACATACTGATTTCTGAAATATGGTTATGTGCTCATAAAATGCATTTCCATGCAGGGCAAACATTCCTCACGGCTTCAAAAGTCTTTCTTTTATAACATAAGCATTGGTTTCTAAGGTGAATACAGGGAGACTTCAAAAAGAGAAAATGGAAAAACCTGGTTTGAATTTCTCATAGTATTAAAATGATTTTTATTCTCATTCTAGATATAAAAGAGCAGACCCTATAATATAAAATGGTAATTGATTTGCATGAAAATCCTCTCACTGAGGTTGGTTTCCATAAAGAATAGTTTTTACCTAACATTTTAGTGTTTTGCTTTAATTAGCTGCTTGTGCCAGAGCAATATTTTGAAAAATATTAGTAAATTTATGGAGAGAGATTAAGAACCTAATTTTTAAAAACAGAAGGGAAATCATTTTAAAGGGCAAAACTTTAAAACATTTAGTTATAAATATTTCCTCTTTATATTGTGGTTTAAATTAGTGATATTACTGGTAAACAAGGAACAAGACGTATTCCTTATGAAAACAGTTATGAAATATTAACTGTTTTTTAGAGTTTGGACATACATTTCAATTTCTTCAACTGAAATGTTATGAAATACTTAATTTAGAATAATTCAAATTAATATTACAGGCCAAATAAATTGCCTTCTCAAGTATAGATTTTTTTATGAACAATATATTCAGAGCCTGGGTGGACCCAAAATGTATCTGCAGCATAATGATATTTTAAAAGTTACCCATTGTGAATAGAGTGGATTTTAAATGCGTACTTATTATGTTCTCTTACTTCCAATGGGATCTGAACTGCTCACTCCATCGGGTATGCCAATAATTGCTTTTAGGATGAGCTCATAAAAGATAATTGGTGAAGCTTTATAACTGAAGCTAGCCCACAGTTGCCAGCACACCTAGATTCTGCTTTCCTGGGAAGTTTTTATTCCAAAACAAAGGTTGCAAAGCAATTTTTTGTGGTTTGGGAGAAAAGTGGTCTCTTGTGCTTCCTAGCTCACTGTCAGTAGTACACTGAAGGAAAAAAAAAAAGACATAACTTGGGAACCTCCATGTTGAATTTTTGACTAAATTGTAATTATTTACCTGAGATCTATTCACTTGGACTTCTTTCTGCTCTCAGGTCCAAAAAGGAGGGAAATCCCTTCTCACTTTGTTTGCTTGTCCTGTGGTTTGATCCATTACAGGCCAGAATTCGGAGACCCCATTTCCAGCATAGCACACACATACTCCCTTTTCCTTTAGCCTGATGGGGAGGTATGAGACTGTCTGAAGTTGGTGAACTAGTCCACATCTATTTTCACAACAGTAACAACATATGTAATCTGTATCCTGCCATCAGCCTCTATGTGTGATGATCCCCCTCAATAGTGACCTAAACAAATACCAAAGTAAATTTTAATTCTAAGTCCAGACTTGCAGAAAAGGAACAGCAAAAGATTCAAACTGGGAAAATGGCTTCTTTCAATAGAGTAACGGTTGCACCCGGAGCCCCATCACACTCGAGCCTCGGAAATACCCGCTAGATGTGTTCAGTCTAAGATCTGTAACCTCCATGTATTAGTATTCCTTTATTTGTTCAAATAAAACCTCACCGTTTTTCTTTCTTTTTCTTTTCTTTTCTTTTTTTTTTTTAGTATGAGTGTATACAATTGCAAAATATCCTTCTGGGGCTGAAAAACAAAGAAGAGCATTTGATTAATATTCATATCTGGAACTTTATAGCAAGTACAGATTGTGCTTGAATACATAGGAAGTCATTCCACGAGTGAATCAATACTAATTATTGTAATCAGGGGGGTTAATTAGGTGAAAATGTGGCTGATGGAAAGTTCATTGCTCAGGGCCCTGGAAGCACCAAGGTTGATGAAGAGAAAGGTAAAATGCAGCAGGAAGAGCTCAGTGTGGGGACGATTGCTCCCACTCACAGGGTCAGGCTTCGCGGATGAGAAGCGCACCTTGATTTGGGGTAATCGTGGTAGTGAGGAAATTAGAAACCTCTGGCTTAGGTTCCTGGATAGAGATTTCTGCAAAAGTCACTAAGACTGCAGTTTTTTTAGTGGCGTCTCATCCAGCTCCAGAGCATCTTTCTGCACCTCTTCGAGCAGTAACAAGTAGTCTGTTCAGTTGCAATAACGCTTTTGATTGTCCTTATTAGCCTTTGTGAATTTCTTTCTACATTTTGGTAATTCCTGGGGGATTTCCCCTTTCATAAAACTATTGATTGCTTCTGTAATGTTTATTGGCTTTGGGAGTTTTTCTAAACTCACAGTGACTTTTATTCTGCAGGAAAAACAAGGTAGCAGTGGTTTAGAAAGGATTAAAATCCATGGCATTTTCCTTAACTGACATTGGGAAGAGGGTGTCAGAGGAAGGAAAGCATATGTGAGGTTTTAATGTCGTAGCCCATTAAGACTCGAAATGAAGTGTCCTAGAGCTGTAGCATCTTTCTGATCACGTGGTACCAATCTACAAAGATCGGACTGAGATGGAAGCCAGACGTACATGTAAGAGAGGGAGAGTGTGTGTGTGTGTGTGTGTGTGTGTTTGAACCTCTGCTCGGTTCAGAACTGTGCTGGTTGACCCTGATTTGGGATGAGGTACAGTTTGTTCCCAAACGTGATCTTCTGCTTTACATGACATCTTCTAAGAATTATCATGCACAGGTATGTTTGTCCTCTCCATCATGTTCTTCTCAGTGCGTGACTGATCCCAAGCACATTTCTTGTATGTCAAGACCATCCGAGTTAACAGGAAATGGCATCTGTGGGGAGGACGACACTGGCCCAGAATGACGTGCATTACCAGGACAGCTCGAGCTGCCACCTCAGCCCATTCCAAGTTGACCCGCCCATGATTGGCTGTTTAGGATTGTGATGAATCACTAGAGTTTATGAAGCAGGACTTGCCAGCATGCCCTCCGAGAAAAAGAAACACTAGAATTTCCCTATAAAATCATTCAGTTCAACCAGCTTTGTCGTCTTGGCCAAGCAGAGCTTGAGGTTTGAAGTTTTAAGGCTGATACAGCTACAATAGCTGGGGCTTTTTAAATGCCTGTCTTGAGAAAGGCAGCAGCTGCAGTCAGCAAAGCCTCCGCTGAGACCCATGGAGGCACTGCTGGTTCTGGATGGCGTGTGAACCGAACAGAAAGGACACAGTTGTGCCTGATGCAGACGTGGTTCGGATGCTTCTCACCCCTCCCGGGATGCTGTCCACCTCAGTAATTCCAGGGCTGCGATTCCTGCAATGCCGTGGTCTTTGTCACACTGTGCTTTTTTAATATCTTGGTCTGAGACCCTAGCTCCCTTTTGGGTTCTGTGAGGTGGCTGGCTGGTCATTCAGAGGGGATTTAAGAAGCACCTCTGTAGGTGAAGGAGTACTGAGTTAGAGGTGGGTGGCGTGAGTTCCAGGTGGCAGCAGGTAGGATTCATTTTGACCTTCTCTCTGCAAACTGAGTTGATAAAAAGGGATGAGATCTGATTCCAAGCCCCTGGATGTTCAGCGCCTGCTCTCCATAAACCACAACCTTCCCCTTCCCTCTGGCTTCGGCTGCTGTCCTTACATGTGGAAGTGTGAGTGGAAACTAATGCAATAAAATAAGATTAAGACTGGATTTTTCTTTTCTTTCCCACCTGCCAGTTCCAGGTTTAAACAAAGGTTGGGGGGGGGGGAGTGTTATGATTGAGGTAAGGAATAACATCAAAATTTATTAATAATCGACTCTATGCCTGGCACTACACTAGATGGTTTCTTTTATCTAATTTAATTCTCATGGATATCCAAGAGTTAGTGATAGTTCTGTTATTCGCATTTTAAAGACTAAAACACTGAGACTGAGAGGGGTAAAGCAATGGGCCTAGAAGACACGCAGCTCATGGAGGAAGGGGTTCTAACCAGAAGCCAACCAAGTCCTTCTCTGGCCAACAACTTGAACGTGTAACAATTGGATATTTAATACCTTAAAGTCAGATCTTCCTCTGCGGCTACATTTCCACCCTGGACTTGGATTTGTACACATCTCCTAATGTCGCCACTGTCTAAGCTGTGCAATAACAAAGGGAAAAGAAAGCAAAAAAAAAAAAATCTTAGCAGTTTTTTGGCTTCTGAGTTCTAATCCCAGCTCCCCTCTTTGTCCCTACCTGTTCGTGAGGTCTTTGTATTAAAGCGTCCTAAACCTCACTTTTCTCAGGCATTCATCTGTATAATGGGAACAGATGTTGAAAGGAATAATGGAGTATTTCAAAGCTTAATAAATTGAAATGTTACTTTTTATCTGTATAAGGGGCCAAAACATGTCATACTGCAACCATAACCAATCTAGCAACAAAGATATATTGTGCTTGATACAGGACAGAGTCTGAGCGGTCCAGAAGCTCACAATGGCCATGAACCAGAGAGAACAGTGGGTAAGAAGGTATTGAGTGCCGGAGCACAGAGGAGGGGCGTTGAACTGGGCCTTGAAGGATGGATGCGTGAGGAGGAGAGGAAAGATGTTCTTAGGGAAAAACCCTGGGCTTATCTTTAAAAAAAAAAAAAGGCAAAACAAATCCTGAGCCTCATCACCTTTCTTTTTCAGATTCTCAAGGTCATTCATATCTCTCCTCCTCTCTAACCTTGCCATATTCCTATGAAATAGGGCAAATGTAGCTATTAGTCTCCAGAGAGCATGGAGAGACAAAGCAATTGGGTCACACAAAAGTTTACACTCAACGGTAGAGATAAGACAAGAAAGAACACATTCCATTTAACTCGGGTAGATTGTTACACTAATTTGCCATGAAGATTTTGGGTAGCTTTCTTAAGAGAAAGGGAAAATAAACCTTTTTTTTTTCTTAATGGACTTCATGTGAATTAGCATCAAAAGCAAATTTAAATAAAAAGTCATTTGGGATTTTTTAAAACCTCTATCATGAGTTAAAAATGGCTAGAGAGTTGAGCCATATTACAGGGAAAAAATAAATTTCCTGTGCTCAAAACCTTAATGTATTTCAACCTCCACGTCACTTTAATAACTTGGTTACATAATTGCTGTAGGGATAATTAGGCTGACACATTGTGATCTGAGGAGCAGGGTAGGTTTTGATTTTTCAGCCATTCATCCCCACGAGGAAATGATGATGGCCAGCTATATGACAAAGATCTAGCGATGAATTGGAAAATTAAATGACATGTTCCCAGTGTCCATCAACTCTGTGGCAGAATCAAATGCAGAATCCAACAGGTGTGGTTCTTAAATCTTAACAATCTTTTTCACGCAGTTTGAAAATAGCATTTGCCTTAAAGAGTCTGGTCTGCACACACCGTATCAGATGACTTCTAATCCTTGTCACTGAAAGCTCTGATGGGGCTCTGTCATCATTGTGGCTAAAGTAGATTCATGTATTTTGTTTTACAGAACCCCAGGTTTTTGCTCTCTTAATCCCTACTTTAATTCATCTGTTCAGGGAAAGGAGTGATATTCCAGCAAATGGGGCTGTCAGGCCTGCAGAAATTTCCTCTGAAGTTGAGATTTCGATTCTTGCCAAGGTCTGTCTCGGGCAACCCCACCCTCGGGCTGAAACTTCCATGTCTTTCGCTTTTACCCCCACCTGTTGCTTTCTCTGTGGACCCAGTGTTAGGCTTGCTACTGTATCCACCCAGCTGTTGCCACTCAGCTGTCGTCAATCGTCAAGCAGTCAACTCGTGACAGTAAGATGAGCACTTTGGGCCAGTTGGGGGAAACATGTTGTGGGGGTGGGAGTGTTGAAGGGTAGATTGCCAAGAACTAAAAACCTCCTCCTGATAAGTATCAATTTTGTTCCTGCCGCCAGGCTGGCACCAGATAAGGTACCTGGTATAGTCTGACCGATCTCGGCACTGAAACATTCCTTCAGAGGCTGTTTTCCTGAGTGCCTTTGTGTACAAATCACCGTGCTGGACAGACAGGCCTTTTTCATCTCCCCATCCTTTCTCCGTTCTTCTCCTTCCCCATGTTCACATCCAGTTCACTCGCTTCGTGGGACACAGTCTTACGCTCCCCCTTCCCCCGTGGTAATGGCTGGAAGGCAGCCCGACTCCAGAGACAGCTGCTCCTGGGTCGGAAAGCGGCCTTGGTCAAAGCAAAGGCAAACTTGGTTTCTCTGGCAGATAAGCGACCAACAAGTCACTTCACTTTTGTAGTCACCTGCCTCTTCAGACAAGCAGCTGTAGAGGGAAGCTCTGGCATTGTCTGGCTTCCCTTGAGAGGGGAAAAGGGGGAAGAGGAGAAAGGAAGAGAAAGCCGAGGGTGGGGGAGACAAAGAAGTCAGCAGCAGTGGAATGGAGAAAGGAGGAGAAAAGAAAGGCAAGTTAGAGAGGGAAGTGATGAGCTGGTTGGGCCCCGGCTCTGACAGATCCACAGTCTTAACCTTTCGTCCCCTTGGAATGGAGGCTTCTGAAAGCCCTCGAAGGGCACCTCGTTTCCGAGCGCGGAGGTATGTACGCAGAGAACAGGCTTCGGTTCGAGGGCCTCTTCAGAAGGGAGATAAATTCACTGTTATGTATTTTTGCTCTATTAAAAACAGATTCAGAAAAATACAAGATTGCAAAAAGCCAGTAGCAGCTGTTCTCAAGGGAGAGTGACTACTTAAAATTCCCATAAAATGTAAAATATGAGTTTAATAATGATTTCATCTTTATTGGCATTTAATTTCACTTAAGTCGTTTTAAGACTGTGATAAAAATCTCCATTCCAGAAGCTTTCAGAGTGGGTGGGGGAATAATAAGGTGATCATTTTCGACTTATGATTGGTGATCTAAGCATTTATGTTTTTTAGGTGTTACTTTTATGGAGCTGAGAAAAGATATATTTCCAATGTATCATTTAAAGATCTGGCTTTTTGCTGTTGTTGTTTTGTTTTGTTTTTTGCAAGTTGCTAATGAAATTGGGTAAGCCAAGAACAAACACACCACCACAAAGTCAGATACTCTCTTAAGTACTTAAAAGTCATGTGGATTTCAAACTTATTGGCTGGAAATGACGGGAAACCCCCTTGTAGGGCCTGTAGTTCTTGCTGCCAATGGCTCTGAGCACGGTGGGCTTAAAAACAAAACAGGAAAAACAAACATCTACGTGAATAAAATTGGATGTGAAAATGTGATAGGGGAAAGATGTTTTGGATTCTAGTTTGTAAAGATGAGCAGAATGTGAGGGGGGGGACCCTCTTGTGAATGTGGCTTTTTGACTAGACAGAACAGTGCTAGTTATCTAGAGTTGCATAGCTAGTGGTCTGCTCTTAAAGAGATTGGGATGCATAAGGTTATGTGAAGGAACACTTTTTTTAAAATGGAGATTTGTCATAAAATATACAAGGCTGCCTGGAGGAGAAGAAAACTGTTTCGTTATAAACATCAATCATTATCTATCAGGCACCAGTCTCTAAGTTATAGTAGATACTGTGTGCAGAGGTGCTGGGGGGG
>PVJI01017944.1:0-34460 GCA_004026765.1 Micronycteris hirsuta
CAGGACACGGGACCTATGCACTTGCAGTGAAAGCGGGGAAGGTGCTGGGAGACAGCAGAGCTCAAGCTCCTATGTGCACGGGTTCTTACCATCCTGCCTTCTACCCAGAGGAAGTCTCTGCAGGGTCGTCCTCCCCCGCCCCGAGCTCTGCCTGCATGTGGAGGTGACTCCTGTAGCATGAGGGACGAACTCTGCAGCCCCGCAGCGCTGCTCCCAGGACTGCTCCAGGAGGACAGCTGGAGGACCTCATTGCCTTTAGGGCTCAGCGGACGCCCCTCAGCAGGTGCCGCTCTGCCCCCTCCCTGCCCTGACCCAGCTTGCAGCTCATGTGAGGCGCCCCAGGCGCGGGCTCCGTGTGTACAACACAGGAGAGAACCGCATCCCCAGCAGTCCTGCGTAGTTCTTCCAGGCGGGGGCCACACTGTCCCCTGAAGGGATGCGGCCTCTGTCCTGAGGTCCTGGGCTGGGACCTCCAGGAACTGCAGGGGGCAGCCATGCCTTCTGGATTGCCTGGGCTCTTCCTTATCAGGAGTGAGGTCCAAAATGAGAAATGAATCAGAAGTTCTGAAATTCTCTTCATAACAAATAAAAAGTTCCATGATGAAATCAAATATTTCTGTTATTAAAGAATGTTGCTCTTTCATTGTTTCTGTCGCCCTTTTATCAAGTGTGACCGTGCGTGTCCAATGTGCTTCCTGTACCCACTCCCTTCCTGGCTGGCACATCGGTACCATGTCCAGGTGAGCCTGTACCCTGAGCAGTCTGTCCCTCCCGAACTCCCTGCATGGAGCCCGGAAACGGAACGGCCCTCCCCATGCGGTGCAGATCTCTGTCAACGGCGGCCGTTCCTAAGGTCTTGATGTGAATCATAGCCTTATTGCTACAAACTGATAGTGTGTAACTTGACATCCAGATTGGTTTCTGCCTTCTGAGCGTGGGAGGGAGGGAGAGGGCCTAACACTTAATGCGCTGGCGTTGGAATGTTACTTCCTTTTAACCACCCCTGAGGCGGTTGTCCTGCATCCTCACGGGGGTCTCAGAGGAGACTCAGGCTCAGGAGAAGTGCGTGCGCACTCGGCTCTGCCTTCCGGCCCAGGCCTGTCCACTCCGCGTCCTGTTCTCTCTGTGCACTCCATCGCGGCCTTTGACTTCCCTTCCTTTTTATTTTTAATGGCTTGTTTGCTTGCTTTTGTTTTTAATCGTTCTAAAGAAATTGATAGGCAAATGGCTAATTGAAAAACAAATAACGCCGTAGGTGATGGAGTAGTTGATGACTGAATGAGCCGGCCCTTGGGATTTAATGAGAGAGGAGTGGTAATGTGTCTACACATAGTAGGCCCTCCACCAGTGGCAGCCCTGAGCCTCACGGCTTCTGTTCCAGGCCCCGCCTCAGGCCGCCTCCGTGGCAGTGAGCGCACATGCACGCGTCCGTCCGTGAGCTCCTCTGTCTTGTTCCCAGAGCAGGTGCTCATTCACATCTGAGCTGCCTGGGAATTCTCCCAAGCTTCTTGTTGCATGTTCAGTGACTGTTAGAGGGAAACTTAAGTAAAATCTTATTTAAAAATAAGCAAGTACTACACATTCATTCGTTAAAAAATCATGACATGGAAGTATATAAAACAGAAGCCATTGCTTCTCAGTCTTTTGGCAAAGATCAAGCGTAGTGTCTGTTCTTATCGTTAAATAAAATAGAAGCCACTCCCTCTTCTACATCGCTATTATTAGCCATTGCTAACAGTTGCATATAACCAAATAGATAGGCATATAGACATGTATGAGTGAGTATTAATTTTTAAAATAAGATGCTATTTCACACAACTTGCTTTTTCCAGTCAACAGTAGATCCTGGGGAGGTTTCTCTCCCAGCGTCTCGGTCACTATCCTTCTGTAAGTATTCCTCTGTCTGGAAGAGGGGACTTTACTGACACCTGGAGTGTGGCCCTTTGCTGCCCCCCAGCTTCCCCACTGCATTTTCCCAGGAGCTGAGAGCTAAGAGCATGGGGAACTGGGAGGTGTTCCGTTTTTCTGCTAAGAAAAAGGTCACATTTTGCGATAGTCAGGCGTGGCCAAGCACCGTCCCCAGTGGCCTGTCCAAGCACAAACTGGTCATTAATGTCCCGATGGCGTGGGGTCCCGAGGACTTGGTGCCGTGGCCCAGCCGATGGCTCAGGCCCAGCCCGGCCGGCCCCACTGCTTTCCAGAAAACCTGTTAGTCTCTGACCGAGAAGCTGACTTTCATCCAACACCTGCCGTGTGGCCTAGGGAGGAACGCCTTCTCCTGGCACAGTCCTGCTTGTGCTGGTCTGACTGTCCAGGCTGTCGCGGGCGTCGGTCCGTCCCTTGTCCCTAGCACTTTCATTCTGCAGAGTGTCTGTCGGGGCTTAACAAATACTTCGTTTTAGGAATAGCCTGTAAGCAAAAGCCCAGATTGTGAATCATCTGGTTCTTGCTAAAAGTTCATTATGTGCCCAGCACATTTCAGACGCTGGAGGGAAGCAGAGGGCATAGATAGTTCGGCCATTCCTGCCCTGAAGGAAGGGCAGGAGGGACTGCGGTGAGCTGAACGCCTCCTGTGTGCCAATCATGTTACATCAATCGCTGCATTTGGTCCTCAGACAGCAAGTACACAGAGAGATGCAGAGAGAAGAAGCAAAGGACCCAAGGTCCACACTTGTCCAAGGAAGTGCCAGGGTAGCATTGAGTCTCTGCTTAACTGACTAAACGAGATTTTCCCTCTATGTCACGCAGCCCCCATGTTAAGTCTAATTGAAGTCACAAGGTACGCACAAAACACCGTTTGCTCCCTGCTCATCCTTGTAGGGGCGTGTGCACCAGGGTATCTTGACAGACCTACTAAAACTCCGCCACCCTCAACAGACCGCAGCCCCGAGGGGCCAGTGTGGACAGCCTGCCCTGGAGAGAACAGGCAGAGGCTCCGCCACAGTTTGCGCGTGGCAGCCTCACAGTCAGGACACATTTAGAGCCCAGACTGAATTTCCCCCTCCCACTGTCTCTAAGAGTTCCTCCCCTGCCTGCAGGGGGCAGCCTGCTGTCCTGCCTCAGCCTTCCCAGAAGAACCACCAAGAGGGCTCAACACAGGGCCAGCGGAGTTTCCTGCCCTCTTTTCTTGCGGGTCCATTTACTTTCTCAGTGTGACTTTACTTGAAGAACGTAATTGGAGGCAGTAACTGGAAGTGTCTTTATTAAAAAACAACAACCCAAAAAAACCCTTAAATATCACCCTGGCCTGTGAGGGTCAGTTGGTTAGAGCATCACCCCATAGACCGAAAGTTCACGAGTTCAGTTCCTGGTCAGGGCACATGCCTACATGGCGGGTTCTGTCCCAGGTCAGGGGCATACGGGAGACAACTGAACTGATGGATGTTTCTCTCACATCGATGTTTCTCTCTCGCTCTCGCTCTCGCTCTCCCTCTCTCCTCTTCCCTCCCTCTCTGGAATAAAAAATAAAATTTAAATATAAATAATTAAATTTTTTAGTTTAAAACTTTCGGTTTAAATTTTTAGACGTTAATTGTTTCTGTAACAGTATGTATCTTAGTAATTAAAAATCCCCCTTCCATTGTTTCCCCTGCCGCGTCATTCACCGCCGGGTTCACAGGCCCGGGCGTGGACACACACGCAGCCTTCAGGCACGCACAGCTGATGCCGTGCCTCCGTCTTAAACAAGGGGTAAGACACTGCAAACACAAAGGCAGCCGCTGCTCAAGCCAGATGTGCCCCTCCGTCCAGACCATCAGCGTCCTGAAGGGGGAGACGAGAGCTCACGGTGTTAAGGCCTCTGGCAACAAACGAGACCCCGTCCCCCAAGAGTGTTTCCCGTAGAGTAATTCTGGGCCTTCAGTGAGGGGCCGATACCTGCGCGGTCTGCTTAGCAACACCCCTGGCCCTGTGCATAATGCCTTTCCCTAAAGAGCCTGAGCGTGTCTTCTATGCCGTGAACACGGCCGAGAGACGCTGTCATGACTTTTCCTCACACAGGTCGGAGCCACTGGAGCCAAGCAGCAGACACACCACAAGGCCTGTCAGGGTTCGCGTGCATAGCGGGGCAGAGAGGAGTAGACTCCCTCTCTTCAAGTAGAAGTAGCCGGCTTCTAGAAGAAGGTGAGCAACTGGAAATACTGCTGGGGCTGGGGCCGCTTTGGAAAATGAAGTCTGCCACCCTGGGCTTATGGCAAACCCAGTATTCAAAGTCTCTCATACATTGTTTCATTTTATTCTGCCGTCTGCCTCATATAAAGCAGGCATTTTCCCGCCATCTTTTACATCCCAGGGAAGCGAGGCCTAGAGATGGTAAGTGGTCCACCTAGAACGACACGCCAAGCAGAGATGGGGTGGGACTCTGGGCACGCCCGGGATCCTCTTTTCCTCTCCCCACGGCCGCTTCAGCCTGGGAAGGAAAGCAGGCAGAAGATGAATTCAAAGGTCCTTGTGCCCTGGGATGTTGTCACCGCTAAAAAGGCCGGGTCAACAGATCTTGCGGACCAATTGACTCCATGCAGTATCTACGTCATCGATGCCATATGGCAAGCATTTCCACGGTCATTGCAAATACCAAGGGGTCAGCGCTAGCAGTTTCTGACCGCTGACCTCTGTGCATTATTGAATTTCATATTGACAGTAACCCCATGAGACAGGTGTTAATGCTGCTGTTAGGCTTGAAAGCATTAATTAATGTTGCACAGAGAGGACCTCACCCCATCCCCTCCCCCCACATCCCCACCCCCGCCCTGCATCTTCTCCCCACCCAGCACCGTGACACCTGAACAGGCGCACTGACGACCCCCCTCAGGGGCACCACCAGCCGGTGGAGTAGGTCAGAAGGCCTGTCTCCAGAATCAAACTGAGTTGGAAAGCAGCTCCAATATCCACCAGCTGAGTGAGTTTGGGCCAGTTACTTAGCCTTTCGGTGCCGCGGGGCCCTATCATGTGAGGACACAGCCCCTTTCTCGTAGAGGTCCCCAGAGGGGGTACGAGAGCAGCCTGGGCAGCGTCCAGCGGCGACACAGGGAAAGCACTCGCTGGACATCAGCTCCTGCTGGGGGCCGGAGGCTGACACCTGTGGCTCCCGAGGACTGATTTGCAGACGGAGCTCTCACGGTCCAGGGATTTGCCTTGCTTTCTGCAGAGGGCCAGGTGGCAAGTTCATATGTTGCTTGTTGGGTGGAGGTGGGGTTCATCTGCCCAGCCCCGGGCAAGGTGTGAACCAACCAATGAAATAGGGAGTGAGTGGGGTGCAAAGCGGGCAGCTTGCAGATGCTGTGCGGTTTCGTGGACGCCGTAAAGTGCAGAGAGTGGCCGCACACCCAGAGGTGGGCTGATGCACTGAGGCAGGGCCCAAACGCCCGTGTCCTGAGGATGAGGGGCTTAGCCGCAGACAAGGAGGAAGGAGCCCCTGTAACTGTCAGCGCCATCCTCAGCCAAAGGAGAAAGGCTTTCAGGAGAAAGGGAGGGAGCTCCAATTGCTGTACAGGAGGCACGACATAGGAGGGCCTGCCTTAGACTTGGAATTAGGCTCACTTTTCCCCAGCCCCGCCCAGAGTCTTCTGTCGCATGGAGAGTGTCCTGGGTGGGATATCATCCTGCTACACAGAGAGTCTTCTCCTCAGACCTGCAGGCAAGGGACTGCAAGGACCAGCCCACGGCCAGAATGAAGGGAGGTCAGAACTCCGCAGGCGGGCTTTGCAGGCTGCATAAGAGCTCCACAGCTACTTTGGGAAGAATGAAGAGAGTGAGAGCCAAGAGCCCAGAGCTCCAGGGCAGCCCTGCTCTCTGCTTTTGCACTGTGGGGGACACCCACTGTCCGACCACCTGGAGAGCCCAGCACCTCCCTGACGCCTGCCCTTTTTCTGGGCTCTAATCACATGGTCCCACAGGAGCAGCCATCACATCCAGGCCTCACCTCCTGTCTGCCCCCGGCAGACCTGGGCTTGTTCCTTCGGGGATGGTCCCCTTGACCTCAGGTGACACCGGTGTCTGTGTGGGACCATTCAGTCCCAAAGTCCCCCGGCATTCTGCATGTCCTCCAGGCTGGAAGACCTGGGGTCTGGCAGGCAGTGTGCCCAGAGCTGCGGAAGCAGGTCTGAGGCAGAAGGAGCAGAGGAGAGATGGCAGCAGCCCAGCTGAGCTCCTGCCCAGGTTCTTGATGTCCCTGGCCCCGGGCTCTCCTGTCCTTCTCATGACTTGGTGATTGGTTATATGAGCCAAAACACCTCTCCTCTTGCAGAAGCTGACAGTCTGGGTGGTTCTGGTCCCCCGTGACTCAGAGTCCTGGGCGACGCAAACACCAGAGGCTCCCGGCTCAGCCAAGCTTGCCCCCCCGTGTCCCACAGTAAGGGTCACTGGAAACACACTCCACCGCCCAAGCCTGCAGGCTTCCTTCCAAACTCCTCCACACCAGACTGTCATGAGTGGTCCTGTGGACGCCGCTGTGAGACCGGCTGAGGCAGCCTTCCCCTGGTGCCGGCTTCGAGATGCTCCTTCCCACTTTCTACATTAGCAACTCCACAGGCTTTCTCGTAGCTAAATCTGCTTTTTGTTCCTTTCCTTTCCTTTTTGAAAAGCAAAACTCAGCATTAAAGACTAAAGATGTGCCTGGGTGTAAAACACAGCCTTCTGTATGAGAGTGCTGTGATGAGACACGATCCCTCACTTCCCGCTGTGCATTTCAAGTTCGGAAAATCTCTGTTATTCCCGTCCTCACCTCCTTTGAAAGCCACCAGCACCTCCCTCCGGAAGCAGAGTAGGGGCTCCTTGCCTCTCTGACATCTGTCTGTGTGCCTGTCCGTTGTCTTTTATCTTTCCCTCCGGGGTTCCAGGCAGCTAACAGCAAAGTACACACACTGAAGGGTTAGTAAAATAAAAACAAGAGGCCTTTGATAGTTGCGCCTTTAAATTCCCAGTTCCGACTTTTCTTTAATAATGCTGAAGATGGGTGAGGCCGAACAGGCCGCACACTCCACAGCCAGTAGTGTTGCAGGTCCCCGCCCACCCTCCCCATCGCTCTCCAAGCCTGCCCCCCTCCTCCGGGACACCGCTGGCCGCCCCGTCCAACTCCTGCCTGCCTGACTCATAAGGCCCATCCAGGGCCGTGCTGATGCCCAAGGGGACAGGTGTGTTGATAAATTTCAACGTGCGTGTTTTTTTCTCTTACCTGGCCTCCAGTGTGTTCGATAGTTAGATGTAGCTTCAAAAGCAAAAAATTTCTAAATGAGAAACCCCCATAGTTCCTCCCCGCAACTAGAAGGCTCCAAAGCCTGGGTCCGGGGTCTCACCCTACTCCCAAGGCAGTGCGCTAGCCTGGTCCTGTTTCATGGAAGCCGGGTGAAGACATGACAGTCCCGGTCAGAGACAAAGGACTTTGTTAGCCGCGGCAGAGAAAGCAGAGTGAGCATCACATGGGCATCCGTTCCCCTTGCTCCGAGGCACACAGGGCAATAGTTAGTTGTAGGGCCCAGGGCGAGGCCTGGGGATCACTGAGCTTAAGGAAGCCACTGCTTTTATAGAGAGTGGCAGGCAAGTCTGCTCTTGGTCATTGAGACATTACCGCACCCCTCAAGGGTGCTTACTGCGTGCACACACAACCTTGAAAAACAGTCTGGGCAAACAGCGGTCAGGGCCTTGCATCCTTGGCGTTCCTCACAGGAATGTGCAGGGATGCTCAGTGCCCAAGCCAGAGCATCTCCGTCCACATCCTTCCTGTGAAGAATTTGGGGCCGGGATGCCTGGATGGGCCTTGGTGAGACTGAGGCTCACTCTCCCCCGCGGCCCAGGCTCCTAGGGCTGCAGCCAGGACTGCAAAGGGCTTCTTGGCTCCAGGTCTGTGACTTCCACATGCCCAGCCCAGCCCCGGGTCCGCCTGTGTGACTGCTGACCCGACGTCCAACGGCTGGCCTTGGTGGCAGGGAAACTTCATGGTACGCTGACCGCCCCGGTGCCAAGCCCTCTATATGTGCTGTTTTGTATAACCCTACCACCATTTGCAGATGAAGAAACTGAGGCTCGGAAGCTAAGGAACTTGCTGCCTCTCAGCCAGCTAATAAATGCTAGAGCCCGGATTTGGCCTCTAGTCTGGCTGGCTCCAGAATCTATGTTTTTGTTTTTGTTTTTGTTTTTTTATCTGCTGCTTCTGCTCCTTTCCTGGTCAATAGGGAATTGATTTTTTTTCTTTTAACTTTCTGTCTTTTTCCCCCAAAATTCTTTTTCACTAAAGGGCATCTTCCTCTGACCTCCTGCCTCTATCCCTGCCCCAAGTCCTGGCTGGGATTTAGCAGGTTCTCAGTAGATTTTGGAATTGGCCTGAGGAAAGGTGCATAAGGAGGCCAAGTGAGCAGGAGCAGCCCTCGGGGCTGAGCCTCGGGGCTTCTGGACTGCCCGTCAGGGTCAGGGTTCCGGTTTCTTGTGAACAGAGCAGTGACTGCCACCATGACAGGACTTCTGAGGGTCAAATTGCACTTTTTGCAGAAAGACAACCCTCTCTCAAGACATTTGGTCACCCCTTGCCATTCGCTGAAAAAGTGTGATTGGAGATGTGCCCGGCTAGGGAGACGCCTAAGCGTGTGCTGCCTCCCGCAACCGGATGGCGCGCAGCCTGTGCAGCCGTGCGGTTCGCGCTGGCTCGCGCCGGCTCTGCCAGGGCAGAGTCCTCCAGCTGAGGGATCTCGGGCAGGTCTGAGCTCTCTGCGGCTCCGTTTCCAACAGGATGGAGGCAGTGTTGGCCCGCACCAACTTGTCCACGGGTGGGAAAGACACTGCTTAACACCAAGGGGGAAACAGTTTCCTCCTGGGATGCGACGGGAACGTTAACACTCAGAGACCAGGGCTTGTCCCGGGGGGACGCTCAGCCCTTCCTGCCTCGCTGCGCAGCCACAGGCGGCACAGGCGGAATTCTTTTAAAGTCCTCACACTTCCTTCTTGTCACGGTAGAGGAACAGTTGGCCTTGGGACTGAGTCTTATCTTCAGTTCCCTCTGCTCTTCCTTTCCAGTGACACATTCCTTCTGTAAATCCCACGCCACCCCACCTTGCTCCTCTTCCCATTACTCAGGTATTCTTTCTTCCTCCTGCTCCAGCCCACTCTCAGAAAACGACTGGCAAGGCTTAGTAAGCCTTTGGAAATCTCTCTCTGATTAACTAGGTCAAAAAAAACAACAACCCATTGAATCTAATCAATGCCTTTTGATCTCAGGGAAAGCTATTTGGGAGCCAGTGCCTGTACAGTACATGAAAAAATCACCAAGAAGTTGGCCATCTGTTCCACCTTCAAAAAGCATCTAACTGAAGGAAACGATCTAGTGTTAGAGCTCGCGGCTCTGACAACAGCCCCCTCTAGTGGCCCACCGTGGGAATGGCCACCCTGCTCGCTGTCTCGGATCCCAACTTGGAAATTCTGTTACACCAATGCTAGCTCCTGGCACCTGTCTAACAACCCTTTATACAGTCATGACAATGAGGTGAGACACGATTTGGGCCTGGAAGTCACCCTCTGATGTCTGAAGGGCATGAACATCACAGTACTCCGATTGTTCAGGAGCTAAGGACACCAGGTCCAGCCTGGTTGTTCACTGGGACACTTCTTGGCCACAGTTTCCTTATCTGTAAAATGAGATTAATGGTGCAGGGTACCTCGCTCACAGTATCAAAGAGACAATATGAAATGAGAGAGATAACAGCTCTTTGAAAACTGCATCCAGAAATAAAGGTAGTAATGGTCCTGAGAGGCTACCCACTGCAGAGGCCACTAGCCACATGTGACTATATAAATTTAAATCAATTAAAATTAAATAACAAACTCAGTGCCTCCAGCTCAGTAGCTACATTTCAAGTGCTCAGTCATTACGTGTGGCTAGTGGCTGCCATAGGAGAGAACGCAGCTCTAGAACGTATCTGGCATCACAGAAAGTTCTATTGGACAGCCCTGAAATTTAGCAAGTTGATTTGAATGATAAGCTTTACATTTTGCAATTCTCCTCTGCTCCTTGAAGAAGAAAGCCCTTGAGCAAGAACAAGATGCCCGGATCCCAATAACCTCCTGTATTTTACCGGCATTAATTGCCTACTCGATTTAAACCTCTCAGCCCGTGTGTTAGGCATAAGACCATCTTCCAGTTACAGATAAGGGTATGAGGCAAGGCCAGAGAGCTTAGTTCACTTGCCTAAGGACACACGGCCAGGAACTGGCTGACCTAGAATTTGAACGAAGTTTAATGCCTGAATCTGTCGTCTTCCCTGCTGGCACGGGGCCAGCTCTCTGCTGCTCTCCTCCAGCTACTCGTGCTCCTAGGATATGCACGTGATATTGCTGTTTCAGATGACCAAAACTTATTTCTCACATGTATTTGATTTTTATCCACTGTTCCTGGCTCACAGCTTCCAAAATCCTTGGAACGACCTAAGTGATAGAAGCTATGGGAGCACCTTTTGTTATAGTTGGTCTCTTCTCCTCAATTCCTAAAATCAGAACCATAAAGGTGAAAGGGAGTCTTGTCATTCTTAGCAAGCCCCTTTCCCACAAGTGGGTTTATGTTAATGCTGTGGCTTGGGAAAATCATAAGGATGGTAGCTGGTTGCCAGGGAAATCAACCATGGATAGGGGAGAGGGGCTGAAGGTTGACCTGATCACCAACAGCCAATGAGTTCGTCCTGCCTATGTAACGAAGCCTCCATAAAAACCCGAGGAGGAGGTTCCGAGAACTTCCACACCGGGGAACCCGAATGCCTGTACATGCCAGGCCCCAAGCTCCCTGAGGACAGAAGCTCCTTTGTTCGGGACCTCATCCTGCTCTCTGTTGAGCTGGCTGTTGATTCATATCCTTTGACATCCTTTGCAGTAATCAGTAATCTAATGATCAAACGGGTGTCCTGAGTTTTGTGGACTGTTCATAAATAAATCAAACCCAAGGAGGGGGTTGCAGGACCCTTGGATTGATCGCCAGTTGGTCAGAACACAGGTAACAGGCTGAACTTATGACTGGTGCCTGAAGTGGGGAGGGGCAGGGTGGGGGAGGAAGTCTTATTGAACTGAACCTCAAACTGGAAAGCATCTGATGCTAACTCTGGGTAGACAGTGTCAGAATAGACTTAAATTATAGGACACCCAGCTCACGTTCCAAGAATTGTTCAGTGGTGGGTATACCACCCCCCCACCTCCCAGAACACGCCCACATTAGCATTGGCCCTGGAACTTTGGATGCATTTAGATTATTTCAGAAAGTCATAGGAGGTGGCTCCCTGCCCTTTATAACTGGGTCTCTGCTGATGCAGCAGAGCACAAGCCCAGTGAAGTGGCCACACCATCTCTTCCTCTTGTCCCCAAGAGCAACCTCAGTCTGTCATCTGTGGCTCGGAGGACGGGCTATGGGGTTGGAGGGACTTGTATTCAAACCTTGATTTTGATGTTCATATAAGCTTTGGGCAACGTAATCTCTCCATTTTCAGCTTCATGCATCTGTTTGAGGATGATGTCTGTCTCCTGGAGCTGCTGCTGACAACCTGCAAGCTGATTGCTGAGATGACCCCATCGGGTCCCCAGTACAGGCCTGGGGCGTGCCGAGCACTCAGTAAATGTCAGGTGTGGTCATCACTGTCACAGAGTGAAGCGCTCTGCCTCTCTGACTCCGTCTCGTTCAAGCCTGCTTTGTTCCCGTAGCCTTCTGGTGAGCAGCTTCTGCTCAGCCTTGCGTAGAGACATGCTGATCACTAGAGAAATTCTGCTTGCAGATTGAGTTTTACAAAACTAGCCCCTTACCAGAAAGTGCCTCTCCTTAGGAGAAAAAGGAAGTATGTATAGAAATAATGATTATTTGTCAAAGGTTTTCAAAAACCTCATGACCAGACTCACATCAACTAGAATCAACAGACCGAGAACAAAGAAGTTTTACAGTCTTCCTCGAACCCCTGCTGGTGTCCGGACGTCTGTGGTCGTGGCTCACCTGCTGCCCCTCACCTTCCCCCTTCCCTTGACGTTAAAGAAAGCTGAATTCTGTGCTTTCTTAAGGTGCTTCTTTAGGACACTCATCTGCCATCTTCTTGGCTTGCTGGCTTTTCTTGCTGCAGCTCCTTGTCATGCGACTGATTAGCTGTCATGTGGCGAGTGACGCGGACTTGGTCACATGACTAATTTCGCTCTGTAGAGATGTGGCGAATCTGCTCGCAGCGGGAGAACGGCACAGGAAGGAGAGAGGAGGGCACAGGGGATGGAGACGAGCTTTTTCCTCTCCATGCTGATTATTCCGCAGCTACTAAGGAAGAGCATCCAGGCAGCTTCTTTCTGGCCACAGATTTCTTATGGAAAATGGGCCAAATGGCCTCAGAGAGGCCCTTGGCTGTTTAAGGAAGTAAATGCTAGACGGCTCAAGCCCCGCACACCTTGGGGAACTCCCGTTTCCATCCAGCATTCAGATTTTGTGAATATTTTAAAAACTTCCCTTTGAACACATCTGTAGGATAATGTCCCCAAATGCCTTGTCCAGGTGACAGTTATCTATTAATAGATCCAAAGAATGGCTACACCCACTGCATACCTCATTCTAGCATGATCCTCTTAATAATCTGCCTATTTTAAAAAGTGGTGCTTTCTCAACTGAAACCTATATAATTTTATCAACAAATGTCACCCCAATAAATTCAGTACAGAAGAAAAAATAATAAAGTCTCTCATGGCTCTGAAACGTCGGCTAACAAGGGTTTCGAGGCTAAAGCTTGGGAAATCTCATAAAGTGTGGGGCACTCATTAAGTCATTTGCAAATACTTTAAACAGTGGGAATCCAGTACTCCCTGGGGCTTCTGTTAACTGAATGCCAGTCACGTGCTGGGAATTGTGCTAGGGTGCTAGGGCGCTAGGTCCTGGGCGGACCAGGGTGAGCCTGCCAGACGGAGCTCCAGTCCTGCGGGGAGTCACACTCTCACATAGGCAGTTGTGATGTAGGGAGATGACCTGAAAGAATGGAAGAGAGCGGTGCTGTCTGATTAATGAGCAGAGCCGTTTACCCAGAGTGGGGGCAGAAGGAGGCGTGGGGCAGCACGGGATTGCATGTTGGGTTCTCGGAAGAAGATGCTGAGGTGGAGTTTGGGGTATGAGGTGTTTAGTAGGATCGACACCTTGGGACAAAGGTGGGAGAGGCAGACTTGGACCTCAGAAGAAATCAAACTGCAGAGCAGTTCTGACAAAGCCTCAGCCAGTCAGGGCCTGGAGAGAAGAGGTCTGTCGCAGGCCGACAGTGCTGGGCCTTCCCTGCCCCTGCCTTGCCTGGGCGCTAGATGTGGGGCTGCCAGCAGATGCTGCCAGCGGATACATGTCCTCCCAACGGGGCAGCAAGACCTGCCTTGAAGGGGGCATCTCAGTCACCCAGTGTCCTGTCTGCCTCAGAGGGACAGTAGGCTGGCGGCGCGGCTAGGTGGGGCTCAGAGGGATGGAGACACAGGCCCTGCTGGCAGAGCGTGGGTCTGCAGGGAGTGCCCCCCTTGCAGACTGCCCCCTGAGGACATGGAGCGCGGACTGGCCAGTGCTCCCTCAAGGGAGCGGGCAGAGGCCCCTGTGGCTTAGGAAGGCCTGAGAGCCCTGCGGGGCACTCTTGGAAGAAGTCCAACCACACCACACTGATCCAGTCGCCGCCCGTCCACTGCATCTGTGCCCTCCCTCATCAGCTCCCCTTTCTCGCATTGCCTTGAAGCCAAACCCCTAAAGAATGAGAATGTTTTAAAGAAATACAGCCACAATGCTAATATCACCTAAAGAAACTTCATAGTTTCTTGATATCAAATGGGCAGTGTCCAGACTTCCACTTGTCTCAGAAATGTAATGCATATTCACTTTTCCCAGCTGGTTTGAGTCAGGAACCAAAAAAGCTGCATCACTGTGATTGGCTGAGGCATTATTCTAAGTCTCTTTAATCTGCAGGTTCCCGTCCATCTCTTCTAACCTCCCCCACTCCTGCGATGTATTTTTTGAAGACAATGGGCCATTTGTTCAACATCATTGCCTGGGAGTCTAGACTTTTCTGATTGTGTCCCCAAAGGTATGTTTATCATGTTCCTCTGAACTTTCTCTAAATGGCCAGCTGGATGAGGAGAGTTTTGAATCTGATGAGGTGGCCTTTTCAACAGGGCTGGGCTGGGCTGGGCTTTTAATACCTCAGATTCACAGCCGCGCCGTGGAAACTGCCCAGAATGCTGTTAACAGGGGGGATGTGAATACCATAAACATTCTCATTGATTTGCAGCTCCAGGTCGCGCTGATTTTTTTGGACGGACAATGGATCCTCTCCTCTGGGCTCTGCGCTAGTCCTGCCCCAACTAGCACACTCTGGGCAGCCATTGCCCTGTAACAGCTCTCGTTACTAAGTGTTGAAAAGTCAGCCTTGGTTATTGGTCAGAATTTATTTTTTGTAGCAAATATCATCTGGGTTGTTCAGGAGATTTGCTGCTCTCTGATACCCTTTGCATAAAGGTCCTGATTTCTGCTCGCTGCAGGGTAATGTCTGTCCCTCAGTCTGCTCGTCCGTCTACATGATGGCTGTTCTCCTTGCTTTTGGTGAGGGAGCGTAATTGCTCTAGGCCAGATGTGAGCTTAGAATGGATTCCCTCCTGCGGGGAGCAAGGTACAGCCTTGAGAGGCACCCTTCAGTCCACAGCAGCCCCACGGGTTACCACGTCACCACTGCTCTCCAGGGAATGTGGCCACCAGAGCAAAATTGCTGTGCTGAGAAACTTGAAGGATTGCCACGCGGTGAAGAATGTTGGGCCACTCCAGAGGGGGCCTGGGGGGCCAAGTGTGGACTAACACACAAACAGGTTTGGCTGCACCCTAAGGAGGACCTTTCTGATGACCAGAGCACCCCATAAAGAGAAAGGGCTCACAGGGTGGGGGCTGACCTGGAGGACTTGAAAGTAAGGGCCTACCCATCTCTAAAGTTCCCGGATTCTACCACGTTGGTCCCTGGCTGAAGTTCCATTCCAGGGGGAGTTAACTGGTGCCTGGGCCAGTTTCACCCATGACCTTGACCTCATTAATACCTTTCATGTTATTCTCAGAATCGGCCCCCCCGGCCCAAGATCTCATTTCCTGGACAGAGACACAGCATGCTAGGAATTTAGTCTGAGAGAGCACAGTGAAATAAAGGAATGTGCCTTAATAATCCAGCCTTTGTCGGCAGTTAACAAAGTGCTCTCATGCATATAATTTACTTTATCCTCACTACAAAGCCAGGGAAGTGGGCTGAGCCAGAGTCATTATCCCAAAGAGAAGGGAACTCGGAGAGAGAGGCACTTGTCCAGCATCGCTCAGGTTGAAGTTGGAAGGACCAGGCCTCCTGCCTTCTGAAGCAGGCGAAAAGACAGGGCGGAGCGTCGCCCAGGCTGGCCGGGCCGGAGAATGGGGTGGTGCCCCTGCTGGGGCTGGCCGCTGTTGCAGGGGCGGGTGCAGGCGTGAACGGGCTCTGGCCCACTGAGGGGTGGCAATCAATTAAAATGCTTACCCAACGAGAGGCACCATGTTCCCTTTGGCAGCCTTGACTCTTAGAGCTGGGAAATCGTCCCGTCCAGTCCATCCTGCTTCTAACATATAACTAAGCACGATTTCATTACTGTTTGATTTATGTGATTCACAGTTGTACATTCTCAATAACTTATTTCACTTATTTCTCTCTCTTTTTCCAAGATTTATTAATCACTAGTGTTCCAAGCAGTCTGCTGAGCAGTTTAGTTATATTAATATTTAATATCAATAGAATTTGTCATTGATAATTATAGATATACCTTAACTTCTATTATTAGTTAATATTAATAATGAGAGACTGAATATGCAAATTGTCTTTGTACAGACCGTAAGTACAAAGAGAACTCTGACCCATAGTTTGCAGCAAACAGCCCAGGAAACCAAACCACAGCCTCTGGGGCGATTAGCCCAAAACAGTCAGGACCTAATCAATAACTGACAGCTTCCCTAATTTTTGCCCTCATCTCAACTTAGGACTGACCAGAGAAAGCCAAATATGCTTCCCTAATCAATCACTCAGGGTGCCCTGCTTCCAGTTAGCCCATCTCCAGCTCCCCGAGGCCAACAGCCCCCAGTCAGGGTGCACTGAGGCCTTCCCCTTCGTCCACCCCAGAGCTTTCCTGCGCCCTGCGGCCGTGGAGCCTCCGCCAGACTCCACCGATGGTGACTGACTCCCCGGACTGGACGGCCTCCGCCCGCTCCAGTCTGGGCGGTAGCTTCTGGCTGCCTACTCTGCTCTTCACACTCTTCCCCACCAAGACAGGGTGCATTCTGTTGAGTCTCAGTGTACCCGAGTTTCTCCTCCTTGTTGGTGCCTTGGTGATTATGGCTAATCATGGGAAAACAGGGCACAGTCGTAGTAACAAAACTTAAACGGCATTTACTCTGAGCCAGCCATCGCTTCATATGTTCTGAGTGTGACATGGTTAATCCTCATAACAACTGTAGATGGTCAATGCGCTGGTACCCCCATTTTACAGGTACCCAAATAGGTATGGAAGAGTTAAGCAACATCTCACTGCTAGTAAGTGGCAGAGCTGGGAGTCAAACCCCGCTGATCTGAATCCAGAGCTTAATCACACATTATATACACTGTGCCAGATAATGGAAGCACAAACATGGGGAAGTTACAAAGATGCCAGAATCTCACCAGCCCTTACACCCAGTAGAAGCTGCCTTCCTCTTGCGTGAGCCCTCCGCCCCCAGAACCAGTCCTGTCTAGTAATCCTCCCCACGCAGAGCCTTCGACCGGGGGAAGCCCTTTCTGAACCCCAATCCCTACAAGGGAAAGGCCTACTATGTTTCCTCACATAACCAGAGCCCAAGACAGAAGAAAAATCTAGAGAGCTCTCTTAACAGTCTCTTTGGCCCCGTCTGAGGTTCAGCTGACCAGGAAGGTGAGGAGAGGGGCCTTAAACTGGACTCTGGGCCAGTGAGAGAGAGGGTGATGGGGCCAGCGGGAGCAGCAGCAGGGGGACGACGCTGGCCAGGTCATGGGACAGTCATCTCAGCCTTTCATTGGGCTTTCCTACCTGAGCTTAAATAGAGGAAAGTGGGGGCAGGGGAGGCAGGACAGGCTCTCTGTAGAGTTCTGGGAACCTGGGAGAGTCTGGCTTAGTTGTAGTCCAGGGCAGGTGCTGGCTTCTCCAAAGAGGTGGCAAGGCCCAGGGCCCTGGACACGGGCACACCAGTAGGGGGTCAGACCCGCGTCGCCCAGACTTGACTGTCAGTGAGAATCACCGCGGGGCTAACACAGGTTACTGAGCATCTCACCTGGAAAATCCGATTCAATAGATCTCTATTGCTTCCCCAGAGAATGTTTTAAAATATTTTCCAGGTGACCTTTATCTTCAGAAGAGTTTGAGAATCCTGAAAAAAAGCCATTGATATTTTTTTAAAGTTGTTAGGAGGGGGTGACATACCGTAATCAGATCTGCAATTCAAGGGGGAAAAAAAGTGATCTGGAAGGAGAACCCACGGGACTGTGGGAGTCTGTGGAAAGGCTGTTGTGGTTGTCAGGTGACAGACGGTGGACACCTGCTCCAGAGCAGCAGGGCTGGGGATGACAGCCGGACCTGGCTGTGCAGATGGACAGCTGGCCAGGCCTGCGCTAAGAGAAGTCACACTGCAAAAAATAAAATGAAGTGCAGGGTCCTGTGTTCATTTTGAACAGGTTGCGTTTGAGATGCCACTGACATGTTTAAGTGAAGACATTGAAAAGGCCATTGAATAAATACATCTAGAAATCAGAGGAGGTATCTGGGCTGGAGAGGCATGCTGGCCATTTGTTTGCAAGTGGGAATCAAAACTCCAGGTGTGCCTGAGATCGCTGGGGAAGAGCTCCTGGAGTTTTAAAGAGGGCATGGCCTGAAGCCTTGAGTGACCGACCCTCTGGGAAGAACTGAATGAGAAAGTTGATTCTTCAGTGGAGACAGAGAAGGAAAAATCAAAATGGGAGAAGGAAAACCAGAAGAGAGTGGTGTGTCAGGAGCCGTAATTGGATCTGTGTTTTAGAGGGATCGCTGTGGCCGTTCTATGACGGGCGATTAAGGTCAGGGAGATGGGTCAGGCGTGCTTTGTATATTCTAGACACTGATGTCCTTCAGCCCAGCAAATAAGTAACCTGAGCCTATGGGACCCACTTCAGCTCACTGTTTCACCCCATAACTCAGGTCTGCTGCCTGCATGAGGGAGAGTCTCCTACCTATCAGGAGACTGCTTAGGGAGTGCTCAGAAGAATTCTTGATCCTGTGGCCCTGCTTTCTTTGTTTCTTTCAAACACACCTTTGCTACATTGAACTCGTTTTAAAATAGTTATATCTGCAGAAAAGGAGAACTAGCGAGTAACAGGCTTCTTTCCTTTAAACCTCTCCTAGTTTGCTAATTCCCATGAAACTGTAGCAATTATGTTTTCATACGGTCTTCCCAGTTTCAAAGTACATTTGAAATCCCCATGCAGTGAAGATGAAACAGTTAACCTGAAAAAATGGACACAAAGCTATATTTTGTTGAAAGGAAACCAATTTTTTTAGCTCCAGCTCCTGCATTTAAGAACATTTGATGCCCCAAAAAGGAAATGGCTCCTGAGAAATGGGGCAGTGCTGAGAAGTCTAGGAAACTTCGTCCACCATAGCTGCAGCAGACACTTTTCCGTGAGGATGTTTGTCAGAATTTTGCAGGAGGCAGTTTTTAGAAGCACTATCCATTCATTCCGTAAAGATTTATGAAGCATCTATTTTGATCCAGGCATTGGGCAAGGCACTAGGATGATTAAAGGCATCTCCAACATTCCCTTTTAATGCATAACTCTGTGCAGGTGCAAACAGGAACTGATTTTTGAACAATTAAAGTTTGTCAAGTTGAAAGCACCAGCATAGCCATGACAGGAAATCTTTGATTATCCCGAGACTGCATCAGCAGATCCACCATGAGTCACAGAAGTCGTCTCTGCTGTGGACTGGAATGTCCCAGAACGGGATCACAACTCATGAGGGTGACCCGGAAACAGAAGAACTGAAGCACAGAGTGCAGGCCTGGAGGCACACAGCTCCAGCCAGTCGCCTCACAGACTGTAGAGAGGGTTTGCTCCTAAGGCTTGGCACTGGGCACGCTGCTTGTGCACTGTATGCAGATGGCCGTACACTCCAGTACCAGTGCGTATGCTGACCCTAAGAACTATACAAATAGTAAAGGGTAAAGGGGGCCAAATATATGGTGACAGAAGATGATTTGACTTCGGGTGGTGGGGACACAAGGCAACATACAGACCACGTATCACAGAAATGCTCCCTTGAAACCTATATGACCCTATTAACCAATGTCACCCCCAATAAATTTAATTAAAAAAAGAACTATACAAACAAACAAAGGTAAAATATTGCCATTTTCAGCATAGATAGATCTTGAGATTAGTATGCTAAGTGACATGTCAGATGGAAAAGGACAAGAACTGTGTGGTTTTACTCAGGTGAACACGAACTAACAAATGAATTAACAAATGAAAACAAACTCATAGACACAGACAACAGATGGCTGGTTGCTGGAGGTGAAAGGGAGCTGGGGAAAGGTAGAGTGGGTAAAGGGAGTCAAATATATGGTCCTAGACTTCACGGTGAGCACACGGGTGTTGAATTATAATCTGTACACCTGGAAATTACATTATGTTATTAACCAATGTTGCCCCAGTAAATTTAAATAAACAAATAAATATTTCAAAAAACTGCACAAACACTATCACATTTCATACAGCAACCCTATGAAGTGACTACTATTATCACCCCATTTTGGGGAACAGGAAACTGTGGCCCAGGCAGGCAAGTCACTTGCCCACACTCGGCCCAGATGTCCCCGACTCCCAGCCTCGGGCTCCAAGCCACTGTGTGACTGCCACCCAGATGTCATCAGCCAGGCCAGTCGGCTCCACAGTGAGTGTTCGTTTCAGCTCCCTCCACCTCCTGAAGTTCTTACGTCTGAATTAAAGAGCTCTTTCAGGTGTTATTTGGGAGAAGTTTGTGACAGAACAGACCAACAGCTGGAGCCACCAACCAGCAGCTGGAGGCCCCAGTCCAGGGCCAAGATAGGGACAGACAAGGTGAACAGCAGTCTTCTCGGAACCATCATCCTGAACGAGGCTCATTTCCTTACTTCACGGATGTTTTGTCCTCCCAAGACTTTATGAGGTTGATGTTACATCATTAGTGTGCCAGCCGCATTTGCTGAAGCTCAGAAAATAAAGTCCATGGCTGGCCCATGTTGGCGCTGCCTCTGGGGCTGCTCTGGTGCACATGGTGAGGGACAGATGCCTGTCATTTCCATGTGCGCCATTCAGAGAGAAAGTCCCTGATCAGGCACAGGTGCAGCCAGCCAGCTGTGCTGTCTTTTAATTTGTCTTTTAAATCTCTGCGATGAACACCTGGGGGTTTCTCCTGACTCTGAGCATGAACGAAGCTTTGGGAGAAGTGAGTTTGGGGTTTAATTCAGGGCAAGGCTGGTTTTGTGGTCAGTGAACCCTGGGTGTAAGTCATGGTACCAGGTGTGAGTGTCTTATCATGGGTGCCTTATTTTTCACTATTTGAAAAATGCACGTCTCGGAGTGTCCGGTCCTTCACCTGGGTGCTTTCCTGCAGTGTGTTTTCTCTAGCGCTGGGCAGAGTTTGGGGCCTGTGCTGAGGCCAGCAGATTCATCCATTCAGTCATTCATTTGTCACCATATCTCGAGCACCTACTCAAGGCAGTTCGGGTGGACACTGGAGCCCATCTGCCTGGACCAGAGTCCTGGTTGGTCTACTCTACTAACTGTGAAAACTTGGTTAGGTCCCTTAAATTTTCTATGCCTCAGTTTCCACACCTGTAGAATGGACATAATAACAGCTCCTAGCCTGCAAACTGGTGTGAATAGTAAATGAGTGGCTCTTTAAGTGTGCAGAGCTCTGCCTGTGAGTGGGCACCGTGTGAGTGACAGCTGGGTCTGTTTCTCGTGACAGGCTCTGGATAACCCAGAGATGCACAGGCATGCCTGCCCTCAGGGGCCCACCATCCTTCGGCAGAGGCAACACAATGGAAACACTGTAGTATGAGGTCAGAGCAGTACACCTTCCGAGTCAGGGACCACAGAGCATCATTAAGAGGATCCTGGACTTGATGAGCTGTTTCTTTTTCTAATATTTTTTTCTTAAGTCTCTGTTATTCCCTGTAGTTTCCATGATGTTACTTTCTGAAGCACTGCATTCTAGATGTTTAGAAAAAGCCACTTCTAGTGCAAGCTCCTTATTTTACAGCAAAAGTAACCGAGGCTCAGAGAGGCAGAGTGAACCATCCAGAGTCACAGAGCTGTTTTATGGTAAAATGGGTCCAAGACCACTGCCTTTTTCGATTATTCCAAACCATGTTTTCATGTGCTGAGTCCTTACTGTGTAGGGCTCAGCGTTCACCTTACCTGCCATCTGTCTGCTAGTCTATGACGTTGGTAGCAGATAGATATTTAAAATCTGTAGGATGTCTGTAACTCCCATCTGGGCTCAAAGGTTTACTCAGCACCCGAGGAAAAGCCTTTTTCAAGACTTCCAAGGACAGAAAGGGCCCCAGAGAGGAAGGGACCATACATGCGTGTGCCATTGTGGAAGACATGTAGAACTACATTTGGTGGCTACAAAGGCTGGGCACCATGAGTTTTAATAACTAGTTATTAGTGCCTGCAATGGCCCGGTACTTTACTAGACATTAGAGACGCCAAAGGAAACGAGAGAACCATAGACCCTGCTTTCTCAGAGCAGTGGCTCTCCACACGGAGACATGCTGCCTGTGCCTCCCAGGGATGTTGGCAATGTCTGCAGACATGTGTGATTATCGTCCCTTGGAAGGGGGTAGCTACAGGGATGCTGCTCAACATCCTACAGTTCCTGGGAGGACCCCCACAACAAGGATTATCCAGGCCAAAATCTCCGCAGTGCTGAGGTTGAGAAACCCAGTCATTGAGCAGAAAGTCTAAACAAGCAGTTAAAATAAAGTATGATTAGCGTGATGATAGAGGAAGCTCAACACACTGTAAGAACCTATCATGGGAGAACTTAACCTACAGCTCAGGGCAGGCCTCTGAGAGTGGGGAGTGTTTAAACTAAATCCTCAAGGATGAGTGGGAGGTTGCAACACCAGGAAGTGGGGGCCAGAGACCCAGGAAACAGGGGGCAACAGAGACCTGGGGAAGAATAGAACTCTTTCAAGGAACTGAGAAATTTGGGATGGTTTTAGCAGCCTGAAATGGAAGTCACAAATGCTGAGTCATGGAGGTCCTCCTGAGATTGCCCATCAGTATGCTGCAGGTGTCTGCCGGGTGCCACATCCTGTTCTTATGCCAGTGAGTCCCACCTGAACCAAGTCATCCGCTGTCATTGAGTAGCTTCTAGTCTAGAGAAGAGAGGGATTTGGTTTTTATCCTTTGGGGCAGTGGGAAGATGTGGAAAGGTCTTACCTAAGAAATGACAGAGTAGGATTAGCATTTTGAAAAGGACACAGAGGACAGACTGAGGGCAACAAGAGTGCAGTCAGGAGGGCCAGTCACAGGTTGTGACGATAATCAAGACAACAGATGTAGAAGGGCTGACCTGGGAGAGACCTTCTTGTGGAGGAAAGACAGATTCCAGAGAAAGGAGGAACAGTGTGGGGGAGCTTCATCCAGCAGAGTTCTCCTGGCCACCATGGATGAGAATAAGTCTACCAAGACATGATCTGCTTGGGGAGGAAGGCCGACCAGTCTCTCAGAGGAGAAAGGTGTTTTAGCCTCTCTCTCAATGGGCTTTTATTGAGTGTAGCTGCATAGGGTTGTACATCAAAGAAAGGAGGTATGGTTCATAGATAACATTTCTGGGATCACAGGGGTCCTTCTGAGTCAGGGTCTGGTAGACAGGGTGACGCCAATCAGCTGTAAAACCTTGGGCTCCCTTATTTTTTTCTTAAGTCTCTGTAAAACCTTGGGCTCCCTTATTTTGTGCTCAGACCCTTAACATTTAAATTGAGGACATTCTTAGCCAAGCAGATTTCACAGGACTTTATGCATTCTTTCTTAGGCCTGATCACCCCCCACCAGGAACTGCCCATTCTGGCACAGGGCTGCACCCCACATCAGCATTCTTTTAGGCCTGAATCAGGCAGGGGAAGCAAGGCAGCCAAGAGATTAGGAGACTTTTTACAGGCAGAATGAGTACTCAGGCTATGATAGAGCCAAGGGGTGAGGGTTTTTTGTCCATTTTCGACAATCCCCTAAGTCCTTCCCTAATGTCCCCTTAGCGACCATGCCTGTCTTAGGTTGTTCCTTTCTTGAGGAATCTTATCCATCATTGACTATCCAACCATCCTCAGGGGGCCCAAGCAGGGTGAAGTAAAGGGGGCAGAGGCTGCTCCTCTGCTGGGAGGATAAGTTTTGTCTCCTTAGTGGCTTATAGTCCCAAGGTCCCCTAGCTATGGGGCCTTTTCACCTGTCGGTGGGGTTGCAGCCTCTGAAGCCAAGCAGGACTGTTCCCAGCAGTACGGCATACATGTATATGTGCATGTGCCTGACTAATGGTTTAAAATTACATTCAAACACAGACTACAGTTACCTGTCCCAGACTTTATGGTCACCCTGAATTTAGACTATAGATAGTTGATCAGATTGTTGATGAGTACTGACCACAGTTCCCTTCCTCACTGTTCTATTTTCCTTTGCCAACTGTTTGCATGTGCTGGGAAAGCTACTTGAGACTACTGACAATGGCTGATGCTGTTAAAACCTGAAGGCCAGGCCCTTTCTCTCTCTCCAGGCAGCCTTCTTGCCATGCCACCACTGGCCTGACTCATCTCAAGGAGCTTGTCCTGCTTTTAAATGCCAGGTGCACAGAGGTTTAAAGACTGATCACTCACTGATGGGCCCTTATTTTCTGGTCCCTTGGCTTCTGTGATAATGGCTGGTACTATTACTTAAAATCCGTCCTTCATGAGTTTCCCAATGCCACTGTAACAAATGAGCACAAACAGTGGCTCAAACCATCACCCGTCTATTCTTTTACGGTTCCAGAAGTTGGAAGTCTAAAGTCGAGGCGCTGATGGGGCTGCATTCCTCCTGGAGTTTCCAGGGAAGAATCATTTTCTCCCCGGTGCAGAGGCCTGCTCTCGCTGTCATATTTCTCTGTGTTCCTGTGCTTCCATTGTCACATGACCTCGCTGACTCTGGCCCTCCGGCCTTCCTCTTAGATGGGCCCTGGTGATTACATCGGGCCAACAAGATAATCTAGAATAATCTCCCCTGTCTAAAGAGCCTTAACTGAATCACATCTGCAAAGTACCTTTGGCCAAGGTAACATATTCATAAATTCCAGGGATTAGGACACAGACGTCTTTGGGGGAGGACTTTATTCAGCTCTCCACAGGTCCCATCATTGTGCACCACTGTGAGGACCGCCCTCCCCCACCGCCTCCTGGTGGGTAAACCCTGTGGGTTATTCTGGAAAGGCCAGCCCATCCCTCCACAGTCACATCCCACATGAGCTCTCAAGGTGTGGCTCTTTCAGTTCCCACCGACATGCTCAACTGTCTTCGAAACAGGCTTCCAGGCTGAGACCCACATTTGCCCCCGGGACTGTGGCAGGGTGCTGAGCTGGGGTCCAGACTCATGCTTCCATTTGTATATTCCATAGTTAAAGAAGAGGCTGGTATCTGGTGTGTCTTGATGTGTATTTAAAAAGACAACCCCCCTCTCGACTTAAAATAATCAGTTATGCTTATTTGAAGATGCCGTTGTTGTCATGGTGACCAGAGGCTGGCAAGAGCAATTCACTCTCCTCTTTCTCATTCCCCCCACCCCCGTGCATCTCCTTAGCAAAGCTTCTTTGCATTCATTTATGTGTATCTCAGGGGCATTCTCCTTCCTAAAGAAAATCCTCTTTCCACTTTCCACTTTCTGAGAGTGGGCATTGCTGCGGCCCTCAAGTCCAGCCCCCAGGACTGATCAGGTACAAGGTGGCACATCTTGACCTGCCTCCTCCAGGCAAACACAGAAGAAATCAGCTGATGTGCTCTCAGTGAATAAATAATGAGCACCCTGCTGCCCTGTCTCTGCATGCTGTGAGTGTCAGTGCCTGAAACTGGGAAAGATGGAAGGAGGGGTCCAGAGAGGACCGTGCTGACCCAGGGCCACACAGGACGGGAGCCACTGAACCCACTTGCTAGGCCCTCTCTTCTGCACTGCTTTCCAGATGACACACCAAGCCCCATGACCACACACCCCTGTCCCCCACCGCCATGGTCTGAGGTCCAATCAAGGCCCAGGAGGCTGGACTGAAGACAGTCAGTTGTAAGATCGAGGATGAAAGATGAAGGCTTTTTAAAAATAAAGTCCAAGTTTATTATGAGGTATACTTAAAAAAATTAATCCTCACCTAATGATATGTTTAGAGAGAAAGTAAGGAGGAGAGAGGGGGAAAGAAGAGAGGAGAGAGAAACATTGATGTGAGAGAAAAACATCAATTGGTTGCCTCCTGTATGCACCCCAACCACGGATCAAACCCACAACTTAGGCATGTGCCTTTACCGGTGATTGAGCCCACAACCTTTTGGTGTATGGGTCAATGTTCCAACCAACTGAGCCACCAGGTCAAGGCGAGATGTGGTTTTGGTACCGTCTGTGTGACTGCAGGCAGTGCAAGCTCCCAGTCCCAGCCTCCCCACCTGGGAAGTGGGATCAAGACTCCGCCCTGCCTGCTTCACGGGATCCTGGTGAGGATCAGTTTGGATCCCTGGTGTGAAGGTGCATTGTGACCTCAGTGTGGGACTGTAGCCATGGTGGTGGCGGTGATGATGACGATGATGATGATAATGTCATAAAGTTGGAATCATAGCATTGTGTGGATATATCACACTTTGTTTACCCATTTACCCATGGAAGGGCATCTTGGTTGCTTCCAAGCTTAAGGCTGCTATAAATATTCACGTGCAGGTTTTATGTGGATATAAATTTTCAACTCATTTGAGTAAATATTTACATGCATGATGATTGCTAGATCATATGGCAAACTTATGTTTGCTATGGAAGAAACTGCCAAATTATCTTCTAAAGTGGCTGCACCATATTGCACTCCTACCAGCAACAAACGGGAGTCCTGTTGTCATTTCCTCACAGGCATCTGTCATTGTCAGCATTTGGGATTTCAGACATTATTTTTAATAAATTTACCTTTTTTAAAAATAGATTTTTTAAGTTTACTTATAGGGAGGGGGAGGGAAGGAGAAAGAGAGGGAGAGAAACATTCATCATTTGCCTCCTACACAGCCTCAACTAGGGACCTGGCCTGCAACCCCAGGCGGGAATCGAACTGGCAAACTTTCGGTTAGCAGGACAACGTCTGGCCCACCGAGCCACACCAGTCAGGGCGGATGTAAGCCCTTCTAACAGGTCTGTAGTACTATCTTGTTTTAATTTGTAATTCCCTAATGACATATGATATTGAGCATTTTTAATGTATTTATTTGACATCTGTACATCTTTTTTGGTGAGGAGCCTGTTTAGATTTTTTGGCCATTTTAAAATTAGATTATTTTCTTATTGTTGAGTTTTGGAAGTTCTTTGCATATTTTGGATAATAGCCTTTATCAGATATATGTTTTGCAGAGAACTTTTTCCTAGTGTGTATTTGTGTTTTCATTCTTATAACTGTTTTTAGCAGAGCAGAAGTTTTGAATTTCGATGAAGTCCAATTTATTAATTTTTTTCTTCATGGATTGTGCTTTTGGTGTTGTGTCCAGAAGTTTTATAGTTTTACATTTTACATGTAGCTCGATAATCTATTTTTAGTTAATTTTTTTAAATATTTTTTTTTCTTTATTTTTAGAGAGAGGAGAAGGGAGGGAGAAAGAGAGGGTGAAAGATCAATGTGTGGTTGCCTGTCACATGGCCCTCACTGGGGACCTGGCCCGCAATACAGGCATGTGCCCCGACTGGGAATCGAACCAGGACCCTTTGGTTCCCAGTCCGCGCTCAATCAACTGAGCTACACCAGCCAGGGCTATTTTTAGTAAATTTTTGAAAAAGATGTAAAGTCCATGTCTAGACTTATTTTATTTTTTGCATGTGAGTATCTAGTTGTTTTAATGCCGTTTGTTCAAAAGACTATCTTTTCTCCCTTGAATTGCCTTGGCTCCTTTTTCAAAGCTTAGTTGACTTTATTTATGTATTTATATTTATATGTATGAGTATTTTTAATTTTTTTTCTCCTGAGGCACTGATAGGTTAGTTGACTATATTTATGTTGCTGCATTTCCGGTCTCTCTATTTTGTTCCATTGGTGCAGCCATCTATTCTTTCATCAACGCCACGCTTGATTACTACGGTCTTGATTACTACAGTCTTGATTACTATAGCTTTATAACAAGTAGGGGAGTGTCAGTCCTTCAGCTTAGTTCTTCAGTACTGTGTTGCCTATTCTCAGTCTTCTCCCTTTCCATGTCAACTTTAGAGTCGGTTTGCTGATATGCACAAATAACTTGCTAAAATTTTTATTGAGATTACATTGAATCTACAGATCCAATTGGGAAGTATGGACATTGTTTTTGACATTATGGAGTCTTCCTATCTATAAACATGGAATATACAGGGTCTGGCAGAAGTAACGCCTGCTTGAGAGTGGTTGGTAGGGTAATAATATGGGTGTAATAATTTATAGTTTTAATTGGAACATTTCACCTGAAATGTCATGTGATGTGCTTGAGTGTGACATTGCTATGTTACAGAATTACATACTTAATGACTTTGTAATAAAAAAGGGGCATTATTTGTGCTGGATCCTGAATATTTCATCTATTTAGTTCTTTAATTTCTATCATCAGTGTTTTGTAGTTCACCTCACATAGACTTTATGCAAATTTTGTTAGGTTTACAACTATTTCCTTTTTCTGGTGATAATGTAAATGGTGTGTTTTTAATTTTAAATTCCAATTGTTCATTGCTGGTATGTAGGGAAACCATTGGCATTGCATTCTGCAGACTTGCTATAATCACTTACCAGTGTCAGGACTTACTGTATAGTTGTTGTTGATTTTTTGAAATTTTCCGCACGCAGACAATTATGTCATCTGAGAACAAAGACAGTTTTATTTCTTCTTTGCCAGTCTATCTAGCTTTTATTATATTTTTCCTGCTTTATGATATGAGCTAGAACTTCCCGAACAATGTTGAAAGGGGTGGTGAGAGGGGACACCCTTGCCTTGCTCCTGATCACAGGGGACAGCGTCTAGTTTCGCCTTTTTAAGTATGAGGCTGGCTGCACGTTTTTGGTAGATATTCTTTATCAAGTTGAGGAGGCTCCCCTCTGTACCTAGTTTTCTGAGACTTTTTATCATGAATGGGTGTTGGGTTTTGTCAAATGGTTTTTTTTCCTGCATCTATTAAAATGATTGTATGATTTTCTTCTTTAGCTTGTTGATGTGATAAATTATAGTAAATGACTTTGGAATGGTGAACCAGCTTTGCACACCACTTGGTTGTAGTGTGTGATTTTTTTATATATCATTGGATTTCATTTGCTAATATTTTCTTGTGGATTTTTGTATTTATGTTCAGTTTTTCCCTAACCTGAGGAGATGTTTATTGATTTTGAGAGAGAAATATTGGTGTGAAAGAAAAACATCAATCGGTTGCCTCCTGTATGTGATCTGACCAGAGCTCAAACCTGCAACCTTTTGGTGTATAGGATGATGCTCCAATCAACTGAGCCACCTGGCCAGGGCGCTATTTTCCTTTTTTGTTAAGCCCCAGGTGAACCCAATATACAGGTTGAGAGACACTAACATAGAGATATACTCAGCCATGTGTTCTGAGAGGTATGTCTAGGGATATTCATTGTAGTATTGCTTATAGTAGCAAAATATCGAAAACCGCATCAGTGCCGTTAACAGACAACTAGCTAAATCAACTACAGTACCTTAGTACTATGGAATACTGACAATTAAAATGGATTGGGTAGATTTATACATACTGACTTGCTAAGATGTCTAGAAGATTTTTGTTTAAAGATTTTATTTATTTATTTTTAGAAAGAGGGGAAGGGAAGGAGAAAGAGAGGGAAACATCAATGTGTTCTTGCAGCTCACATGCCCCCTACTGGGAGCCTGGCCTGCAACCCAGGCATGTGCCCTGACCAGGAATTGAACTAGGGACCCTTTGCTTCGCAGTCCGATGCTCAATCCACTGAGCCACACCAGCCAGGGCTGTCTAGAAGATATTTTTAAATGAAAAAGTACAATTGATAACACAATTGATAACACAATCCTATTTTATTTACCTCTTCAACATTACATATTTCTCCATGTCCACAGATATGTGGGGATACAGAGGAAGACCTGGAAGGCTGCATACCAGTTGCTCACTCTGCAAAGGGAAGAGAGATTGACCTAAGATCAAGGAGGACTTTTCCATGACCTTTACTGCTTAGAAATTTTACTGTGAAAATGTATTAGTATAGCATTTGTGCACTAACATACATTTTAAAATTAAAATGGTACTTACTAAGTCCCAGGCACTGTGAAAATTGTGGAAATTCCAAAATGAATAATACATGGTCCGTGTCCTGAAGGGATTATAATCTGATGGGAGAGATATCTCAGTGGGAGCTTAAAGGAGGAGAGAACGAATCCTGCCTGTGGGTGGGTGGCGGGGGTGAGGAAAGGCATCACAGAGGTAGCATCTCCTGAGCTGAGCCTTCAGAAACGAGCCATGTTCAATAAACTAAGGCAGGAGGCCATTAGGCTGAGGTGGCCCTGATGTGGCAGCCAACGTAAGTAAACAAAACCTAAGCCAACAAATGCCTTGAGGTTATACAATCAAAACTGAAGCATAACCAATCACAAACAGTCAATTCAGCGTCAAGCTATGGTCAATTAATAATTTCCTCACTTTGCATCCACCTTTTCTCTACGAAAGTCTCTCCCTGCCTCCTATTGGTGGAGCATTCCAAACCACTTCTGGGTTCAAATCAATGCATGCTCAAATAAACTCTTAAAAATGCAATATACCTCAGTTTCTCTTTTAACAGCAGATAGTTGCCAGGCTACTGGGCTGTAGGGCTGAGGTGGAGTGGTGAGCACTGGCAGGAGGCTGGATGGGAATTCTAGGCAGAGGAAGCTCATGAGCAAAGGCAGGGAGGCATGCTCGCTGGGTTTGGGGATGGTGTGACTAGGCCTAATATTCAAAGGAGGTAAGACAGAAGCAGGACTGAAGAGGGAGTTCCAGAGCTCGGGGCACAGAGAAGCCTTCATGTTCAGAGTGGTACCAGGAGAGGGGCATCATGCTGCCCG
Source organism: Micronycteris hirsuta (assembly GCA_004026765.1). NCBI lineage: Eukaryota > Metazoa > Chordata > Mammalia > Chiroptera > Phyllostomidae > Micronycteris > Micronycteris hirsuta. The sequence goes on from PVJI01017944.1 coordinate 30,329, forward strand.
TGCAGCACTGGGTTTGCACGTCCTCCAGACGGACGTGCATGGAGAGCCTCGGGAGAAGGCGGGTTGCTGTGATGGTGCAGTCAGCTCCACCTGTGCTCTACATCCATGTCCCCCCTTCAGAGCTGTGAGATAGTTCTCAGATCATACCCGGCCCCCAGTCTCCTTGCTTCTGAAATGAAAATAGGTGTAGCTCCTTCGTAGGGCTGTCCTGTAGAGCATGTGATATGAGATACATGAAGCCCCCTGCCTGACACAACAGAAGAGCAGCAGATGCGTCCCCTCACTTCCCTCTCCTGCACCTCCTCCTGTTCTCCCCGTAGGCAGGGCCCTCCTGCACACAGACCCTCCTCCATCTCTCCCGACCCCGATTCAAGAAGCTGAAGGAGAGCCCCTGCCCCCACGGGGGATGTGGGAAAGGGCCCCAGGAGTGGCAAGGATTTCCTGAGTCTGGGGATGAGAAGCTGGTGGCCAAGGAGATCTGGGCCAGCTTTCTGGCCCTCGTGGGAGCTCCGGTCCCTCCTCTTTGGCTATTTCTGGGAACTCTGCCTGCAAATACTTCTCTCTGGATCTATCTGTGCTTTCAAACCTCTGAGTTAAAACATTCTAAACTACTGTAAACTAAGAACCCTAGAGTCCTTGTTTAAAGGTCACCTTAAAATCTTTCCAAGCAAAGAAATTTGGCTTTCCCCTGAACACGGTGTCCTTAATAATACTCCGGGCTCTGGTCTTCGTGTAGTACTTTTCAAAATGCCCTTGGATTCTCATAAAACTCCATCCAGTAGCGGGGGCAGGAATTACCAGCCGCAGGTAACAGATGAAGAAACCAAAGCTCAGAAAGTTTGTGTCAGTGGCAGAAATGAGATCATTTCAGGGCTCCTTCCCTCCATATAGGACAGGACCTGGGCCCACAGAGCCACATGGCCGTGGGGGGCAAGCACCCTTCTGGGCAGCTGGAGTATAAAGGGAGCCCAATTTGGGAGGCAGACAGTGCAAGGGGTGGGTGAGGGGCGGGGAGGGGGTCATAGCTGACTCCATAATCTGTGTGGCCCCAGACAAGATGCTCTCTAGGGCTTAGCTTTCTCTTTCTGGAATGGGAACAGCACCCCATGCCTAGCTCATGGAGTTTTGTAAAAACTGAACAGCATGACGCCAATGCGAGTGCTTATAAAATAAGGTGAATCAGCTATATCAAGGGATGAGGCTGCTTTGGATTGTTGTTGGTCCCAATATTAGTATTGATAGTAATGGCTGTTTTGCTGGCCATTTGGAGGAATGAATGTATGCAGAGAGCCTGGTTTGGTGCCTGGCACATAGTAGGTACTCGGTAAATGGCAGTTATTTTCATTTTGTACTGTGACTTCCCACTTGGCTTCCAGTTTTATATCTCCAGAACCAACTGGAGACATAATTGTCAGCTGGAGACAGACTGGTTGGGACTTCGCAGTGTAGGTCAGCAGGAAAACTGGCAGTTTAATAGGCTGGTAGAGCAGCGACCCACACCTCTGACCCTACAGAGAGACAGCTGACCTGAGGCCAGGTCAGCTGGGTTCAAAGGGGGTTCTCCTAGCCTCAAAATGCATATGATGAAATAATGATACCTTTCGGTTACTCAGGATTTGCAGAAAATCTCTGTTCTCAATGCTTCTTTTTCTTCCCTGCCTGCGGTTCTTACTGTGGTTCCTTGGCCTCTGTGACTTGGTGAACAGGGGCAGGCCGGGTGTCGAAAATACAGAGCCACTCCATTGACATGAATGGCTTTGCTATTTTGGGAGACTTTGAAAACTGGGCTCACATGAGGCTCCAGAACTCCCTGGAATTTTCCCTATTCATGCCCCAGTTAGCAGGGACAGTAAGGAGCTGTTTCTGTTTGCGGCTCCTCATGGCCAAGCTGGAGGCCACCCTAAACAAGCTGGGGACGTGACTTGGCTGAACGTTCTCTTGACACTGGTATTAAAGGACCGGAGAATGTTCAGTCCACGTACACTCCTCAGGCCCTGCAAGCTGGGTTCTGGTGGCACAGCAATAAAAATAGAGGTCCCTGACTGAAGGAGGTTGTAGTTGATTACAGAATGCTCATAATTAGGCAGGCAGGTACAGTTCAGAGAGGTAGAGGGATGTGTCAGGAAAGGGTTATGTGAAGGGTGAGAAAGAGGAAGCTAAAGACAGGCCCCAACGGAACAACAGCTAAGGAACCAGCAGAGCTAAAAGGAAACTGAGTAATAGCAACAAAACCAGGAGAAAATGGGAAGTACAAGCCAGCGAGGAGAGAAAATCAAGGGCAAAGGGGTTGGTAGGAAGCTACAAACTGAAAAGTGCCTACTAGATTTTGCCATCAGGTCAACAGAATACCTGTGAGCAATTTCACTGGGACAGTGAGGGGAAAACCTGGTCCTTGGGGTTGTAGATGGAGTGGGAGGTCAGTATCCATTACGTGTTCGAGAAACCTGGCTGGAAACAGGGCACTATCTTGAATCTGGATAAATTCAGTACATGGGTGGACATTGTACTATTATTCTATTCTTGTTTGAAAACTTTTATAATACTAATTTTATTGTATAGACTGAAGGAAAGGAGAGCAAAATAGCAGGGTGTAAGTTGAACATAAGATTGGGCAGAGTGTTTGTTTTACTGAGCGAGACTTGAACATATTTAAATCCTGATTAGAAGATATAGGTAGGAAGAGAAAAATAGGATTATGAAGAGAGGAAAAGAGGGGAGTGAATGGAATCACAAACACAAGAGGATGGATTTGTCTTAGGGAGTAGGAGAGAGACTTCTCAGAGAATAGGGAAAACATGGTGAGAGTGTGCATAAACCGACAAATTTGTTAAGGATGGGGACCAGAAATTTATAGAGAGCCCCTTGGTGGTTTTTACTTTCTCTACCAAATAAAGGCAAGTTTGTCTAATGGGAGTGATGGCCAGAGGAAAGTTCTAGAACAGCTACTGGAAGGAAACAAAAAGGCAGAGCAAGTGCAGGTGTGTAGTTTTGAATTTTACAAAGATGTTTCTCCGAAGCACGCACAGCCCCGCCCCCAGCGCTGAGTTCTGCGTAGCCCAGAAGAGGGGTGACCTCGCCGTTTGCCCCAGTGTTTGGTGTGGGAGAGCTGCGGCCTGGCGCTGAGCTCCTGACTAGAGACCAACCGGTCCGAGGCTTCCCCGACAGCGCTGAGACCCTTCTGAATTTGGAGACCTTGTGTTCATTGGCAACGACCCCGATCTGCACGAGTGCATGGTCTCTTGCCATTCTTTGGAAGTCTAAGAATTAGAAGAGACAAATCAGATGGGCTGAAGTCACGCAGAGTTTAAAGTTTTGACAGGTGAGTGCAAAAATAATGTCAGTGGGATAAAAGAGCTGGAAATGTAATAGGAGAGGTAGTGCCGTCCCCGGGATGAACACCGGAGCGGGAGGCGGGAAGAGGCGGGGCAGGGAGGCTTGGCTGAGGCCCGAGGGCAGGTGAGCTACAGGCCGGAACGTGAAAATTCAGGAAGGACGGACACTGGCGTGAGAACCCATTATGTGGTATTGAACAACTGGAAGCTGTCACATTTCTTTTGTAGAAGAGTTCCAGGTAATGCCAAAATCTAGGTGTGGCCGTGGAGTAAAGGGCTCACGTGAAATGGAGGCGAACAGTGACGTGACTGTCAGAGAGGTGGGCAGACGTGCCTGTCCACAGGTACGCCGGGCTCCCCTGGTGATGGCCGGTGGATGTGATGAGGAAGACCCTGGAACAGATGCAGGTCCGCGATGAGTGTGTGTGTGTGTGTGTGTGTGTGTGTGTGTGAAGACCCTATAGACTGAAGGTGTTTCTTGTCCTTTTTATAATAAAAGAATGTTATTAATGTCAGCTGGTATTTCAGAAAACTGCAAAGAAAAAATCTTTTCTTTGGAGTACTCACTGTTTTTACACAGGGTTTGTTTGGACGAAAGTGCTGTATCTATGAGCTTTATGCAGGAGCTAGAATGTGGACGTACATTTTTGGGGGGAGGCAACACTGAACCTACTACCTAGGAGGCTACGAAAGGAATTGAAGCATTTTGCAGGGGATGGTGAACTTTTGAACTTAAAAAAATTTTTTTTTTTAATTTTTAGACAGAGGGGAAGGAAGGGAGAAAGAAAGGGAGAGAAACA